>SJOL01004668.1:139448-150151 GCA_004794785.1 Opisthorchis felineus | reverse complement strand
GTTGAGGGCCAGACAAGGCCCATCCAAGGATCCTGGGCGAAACGCCGCCCACAATAGCAAAGCATTTCTACCTGGTGTTTCGTCAGTTACTCGACGAAGGCAACATTTCCCCTGATTAGGAGGGAGCTATTGTCACGCCGATCTACAAAACTGGTGACCGACTATCTCCCGGCAGCCCATTAGACTCACTAGCTTACCGTGCAAGATGATGGAACGCATTCTGAAGCGGGCCACCTTAAATAGCACCACCACAAACCACTTGATATCCCTAGTGCAACACGGATTCCTCCCAAACCGTCCTTGTGCGACAAACACGTTCGTATTTATGGACAGCTTAATCCACGCTAAGGATGGAGACTCTTGACAGACGCCATATTTTCCGACTTATCAAATGCATTCAGTCGCGTTCCACATGTCACGCTGCTTCACGAACTTCAATCTTACGGGATTCAGAGGAAAATTCTACACTGGATTAAGGCGTTCCTCTCAGACAGAACATTCCGAGTGAAAACAAGCTCGACCTATTCTTCTTCGGCGCCGGTTTCCATTGGAATTTCTCAAGGCCCTATTTTGGGACCGCTTCTGTTTCTGATCTATGTCAACGACCTTCCAGATGTTCTCTCCAGACCATGTCTTCTTTTCGCGGACGACTTGAAATCTTGGGGTTCAAATGCCAGTTCCCTCCAAATGGATGTAGACGCTGCAAAACAGTGATCGTTGGACTGGCACCTTCCTCTGAAAGTGCGTCCACATGTCATTTGGAAGAGACCCAGTGAATGTCGTTGTCGGCGAGAATGGATCAGAAGACATTACGAAGCTAGATACCAAAAACGATTTAGACACTGGCTGTCTTCAAACATGACGCCACTCCGTGTCCCCCTCCCCCGCATGGACTTCCAGACACTCTATGGGGCCTTCGTCAGACTGCTTCTTGACTACAACAACCAGGTCGTTTACTCTGGATGCAAGAAAGACGTACGCCTCATTGGGCGTATCCAACGAGCTGCTACGAAAATGGTCGCTGGCCTTAAATCCGTGGACAATGAAACGCGTCTCGCGGCGCTTAGTCTATTTCCTCTGGTGTATCTTCGCCTCCAAAGATTCCTAATACTTACTTATTCCCTGTTTTAACAAGGTTTGGCCAACAGTTTTTTACCGTTGACCCAAATGACACGCCAGGTCATCGTAAGAAAATTTTCAAGGCCAGAGCACACACTTTAATCGGGCAACCATTTTTCTCTTTTCGGGGCCGATCCATAGGCTCACACCCAAAAATTCTCTGAAAACATAGTTTGGAGGAGGGAAACTTTAACATAAAATTTTAGAATTTGGTGGTATATATTCAGGACCTTAAGATCTCACAATGTGGCCGCATTTTTGTTGGAAGTCGTTTAAACGTACTTGAGGCCCACCTTGGGCACGGAATTCATATTTTAATGGCTGCCACTGGCTTCGCATGTGTCCGTCAAGACAGCGGGAAATTTCGCGGAAAAACCGGTTTCTTCACATGTTTCCTTCTGTATTGGCTTTGGAAATAATCGCAAAACGACATGAACAATGACTACGCCCACGATTTTCACGCCAACTCAAAATGGATCAGCTATTCTTGAGGCCTATAGGGGAAATTTTCTATGGTTGCGGCAGGCGTCCAAGGAATTCGTCACACGTAGTAGGTTGTCTTTTAATTCATGAGGGTCACCACGCGCTATACCGTGTGCACGGCAAGGTTCTATCTTCCCCGGTAATCTGATCTCTCGACAGTGCCGTCGAAAGAATTGGCGCGTTTATGGGCTGAACAAGAAGACAGTACGATAGGGTGTCCAGTGCTTTGAAGTTCTGGAACAAATTCAACGGATTGTGACAGTCTTGTGAGCGCATGTAACGATCTGTCCGGAGATATTAGGGATATGTTGAACTATGGGCCAGCCATCGACTGGGTATGGCTGTCGCGATACCTTCATCGCGACGCCGTACTTGGGTTCGTGGATATCCCCGTGCAAGAACATCTTGGGTGAGTGAGTTGGGGTTCTCATGGTAGTTAGCATTGGTCAAGGAATCGTGTCAAATTAAGACCAGCATTGTTCAAGGATATTCTTGAGTCCGTCGAGGGCGCATGGTGGTTTATTGTTCCCATTCAAACGAAACAATAGGAGAGCCTAGTCTTTGTTGGGGACCCAAAATTAGAAAAAGTGTCAGAAAGTTCCGGCAGAGAGCACTATAGTACGAGTTAGACTGCTGCCCGAAATAGCAGGCAGACAAAAGTGGTCACAATTTCTAGTTACTGCATTGAAGTGACAGCTCGATTTCAAAAACGGTAATTGATATTCAGGTTCAGGTAATAGGCATGCAATCGATGCGAATTGTGTGGGCATATGTGATTATAAAGGTTTTGCATTGGCTTAATTGTGCGCAACTAAGGTTGCCCGGAGATTACAGGGACATGGGATCAGAGGAAAACGTGAGTGTTTGTTGGTTGGTGAGTCCCCCTGTGAATCAACAGTGAACAGCGGTAATTTTCCATTGTGTTCTGACTACTCTTGAGTAGCGTGATTTGCGCCCATTTATTGTGATGCCGTTTTGCTTCCTTGCCGCTCGTTTTCTCTCTGTTTCGTTCCTACTTAAGGTCTGCTTGTTCTTCAGTAACTGATGTCCATATTTTGTTGCCTGTCCGTCATTGCTTGCAAGTTCGTCTCAGTTGCACCTATTTTCGAGCGTCCACTCCGACGGAAAAGCAGCCCGACCGGGTATCGAACCCAGAGCTCTCGAACTGTAGGCGAACGCGCTGTCCACTACACCAACCTGACACCTAGAGGAGTCTATTTTTTATATTACCCATGTACCGCACCTGCCAGATAGCCTTTGGCGAGATTTGTTTTAAACGGACGAAACCGCGCAATCTGACTTGTCACGTGACACAAGCTACCACTCCCGCCGCCAACCGAAAGACAGTCCCTTACATCCCAAACGTACTGATTTTCTGCGCCGGTATCTCTCTATGCGGCCAACTCACACTGACAGACTGCCCGTATAGGTATGTTTGTACATCGTTTAGTGCTTACTTGTCGTAGCTTCTAGAAATCCCTGCTGCTTCAGTGACCACTTTCAGCTCCTGCTGATTGCGTCATTATTGACTGTGCGTTTGTTTAATTCACGATGCTTACTAACCCTTTTGCCTCTAGAACCAGTTCCTGTCAGTCCTCAATACATCATCTGCTGCCCACGTCTGTCTGCTCCTACTGTCTACTGGCTACGAACTGCGTATAATCTAATAGCCGCAATCGTCCTGTGAGATCCATAGCTACCCGGATGATACATTGTTGTTGCGTGTTTGTACTATGAGGTGACCTCAGAATTGTGCAGTAACAGCCTAAAGGAACGTGTGAAACTTCCCAAAACGAGTTGCCTCTGAGGCGTCATACCACGTGTATTTAGTGAGTCTCTTAGCATTTGTTGCTGTGCTATCAATGAATTTTTCGATTCATAGGGGGATTGCCCGGGATATATGCTACAACCAGGGCAAGCTTAGGCCGGAAACACAGGCGTCCGACAATAGTTGCTTCCATTTTAGTTTTTCCTTCTTGCATTTCAGAAGATATAAATGAGAGGTGAGATGAGATACTGACGCAACGCTGAAATGTCTTTTGAACCCCGGTTTTCAAATAACTTCCGACGAAAATCTTGTCGATCTGGACTATGTAGATATCATTCTCATCTTCGAAGAGGAGGAAAAGGTGCAGGTGTTTATGGTATGCACTTTGCACCCACAAAGTGTGAGGTTATAATGATAATGTTTATTCCCAACTAGTGGGTGGCATACCGTCAGGCATGGTTATAAGGTTACAGTCGGAAAAAAGCATGAGTTTGTCCGTAGTTGCAGGTAATGTAACAAGTGGGCGATAGGGTGCAGTAAAGATGAGGATGGGAACAGTTGCGGGTGCGCTATCAAACTGGGTATCGCAGTGCCATGCCGTAATTGCACTGACGCACTTCAGTTTCTGGCAGCCCCATAACGGACGTCATGTTTGAGGTGATTGGGCTGGGATGTGCAATTCTGTGAGCAGCAGGATATTTCTGGTTGTCCGAGGAAATCCGCAGAGGTAAAACAACGCCGATGTAAGATCGCACGCGTTTTTCTAGTTTAGATCAGTAAAGCCCGGTGAGTTTGAGTAGATATCAATTAAGATAATGTGCATTAATAGAGAGAGAAACTTGACGTTTACCACAATTAGTGTGGTGACAACAAGTGATTAAATGAGACAGTATAGGGGTAGATTTGTACTTAGTAGACTAGCGATCAATCGCCGTTTGAGTTTTCTAATATATGCTATTGTAGTACGAGAGATCTAGAGCAAACTATTATAAGAACGCAGAGGGGTGGTGTGCTTTTTATATACATTCAAAGTTATTAGTTTTGAATGTAGTGTGACAGATGAGGTCAATGCACGGATCAACGGGGCTCGAGTCGCGTTTGCTAATTTGAAACACCTGTGGCATCAACTGGATATGTCCCTGAATATCAAGGAACTTGTGTATCGGGCTGCAGTACGGGCTGTTTTGTTGTATGACTGTGAGACTTGGCCTGTTCGAGCAGCGGACCTAAGACGTCTTCAGGTGTTTGACAACCGTTGTCTTAGAACCGAAGCTCGTGTGTATCGGTGTCGGCGAAGCCGTAAGGAGACAGATAGAAAACGATTTTTCGATTGTGCATCAAGGACTTGTATTGAATAATGTGTCCAGCACCAGAATTTGGGTATGAAAGGCGCATACGGTCCTTGTATCCTGGGGCTCAAATCTATACCACTTGGTCTTACGACTGGCCAGTATGCATGCCTATTTAGCTTTAACTTCGCTGCGTCCAATAATGCATATATTTGCCGATATCTGTTATCAGATCATCGATGTACACATGGCTCCCTCATTATCGCCAATGAGACTAATCGAGCAGCTAGTGAGTTTACCTTTATGACAATAAGACTCCGGCTTCAGCGTAGACACCGATCGGGAACTGTGGACAACGGGATTTATTAAGCGCTTGGCGAGTTAGCCACTAAAACTTTGTTTAATTGTGTGTTGTATTTATGAGTGTATAAGAGTCGCATTTGATTACACATTTTTCCTTTCAGAAACCCTGTCGAGCGAAAGCGGCTTCCTGAAACTATGAACTGGATTGACTACACAATACTTTTGCACCGATGCAACCAATTAATAGAAACATGATTCGCCAAGGGTGGTTGTGTACGTTTCAGGCATGGGCTTGGCAGGCGGACGACATGTGTGGATATGAAGGAAGGCCGTTGGTCGTTGGATTGGTCTATTATTTATGGTTGGGGCCTTATAGCCAGCTGCGAGCATGGGTACGGGCCCGGCAGTTACTATAGGCAGCCAAAGTAGGCGACATCTAATGCAGTCATGAGTATGAATGGCCGTCGTTGGCAATTGGAGTAGGTTATCGTGCATAGGTGAGGCCTCATAATCAGCGTCGCACATAGACACGGGCCTAACAGTTACGATAAGTAGTCGGGGTGAATGAAACGACTGCCGTTATCATGGTGGCCGCTTTATGACTTGTTCCAATTATGAAGCGTTATATTCCTAAAAGGAATGATACTATTGTGTTGGTAATTTGTCCACAGTTATCTCCTGACGCTGTATTGTCCACAGGCTAGTTATGCATATCTGGGAAAGGGGATCATCCACAGAGATGGCCCTCGCATACCCACTGCAAAACTCATGCAGTTGTCTAACAGCGTCCTACTTAATGGAAGCTGGGCTCCATAGGAAAATGCGTTGTACCGAAGTTCGCAGAATAAAATCATCTCATATGTTAAATCTGAGGAGTGGGAAGCAACCAAACGTCGACGACCGATTTTCCTGGGGAGGATTTGAATTGGAAGTTCTGCAGATGTTACTTCACTCATAAAGAACACCGAAGAACGCCAAAATATGCTAAAGTGCGCTATCGTGATTCATCCCTCGTAAACCGGTAACAAAATGCGAATCGGTGATGGCTCGTGACCTCTACATTTCGCTCATTTAAACAAGATGCTATGAGCAATATATCGCCGGAAGGTGCAAACGGATTAGACCAACTCCCCGTAAAAGTCGCAACTTCGAAAACCGTGTAGTTTCGGCGAAAATAATTTGGGTGTGCTTCTAGTGAGCGGTCATTTCGGGGCCGCGCCTTGGACGTACAATGCTTTTTTCGCAAACCTTCGCGAGTGAAATAAAACTTTTTACGCCAAAATGTTGAATTTTTGTTGTATATGTGCTCGGACAAAATCGCCCTAATCTGCCATCATTCTTTGCGATTTGTTTTAATTTATTACTTTTTCGAAATTTTTGGTGCACATTCGACTTTGAACTTGCTGCAGTATTGCTTCGACAGTGGCATCACACGCGTTTTTTGAGAAATTTGGGGCCGTATCCTTTTCATACTTCACGACATCGTGTACCCCTAGCCGCATGTTAGTCGTGTGCGTCAGCTAGGTTAGTTCAGCTGTCCGCTATGATCAGCGTAGGTTCCATGTGTCTAGTTGATCAACGTCATGGCCTTCCTGGCATATTTTGCAAGCTATAATGGAACACTCTGCTGTTTAACAACAAACTTGCACGATTTTTTCGGAAATAATGGACGTGGCTTCCGCAATTTTAACTGGTAATAGCGATTGTCGAGCAAACATTATTTACAGGAATGCCACCGCATATTTTGCATCCACAAAGGCCACGTAGATTCTAGAATGTTCAGTGAATTATTTCAGCTGTAAAACTATCTGAAAGTCTCGTCCATTGTTAATGAGTCACTTTTTTCCCGCAAATCGCGATTTCTTATTACATTAGGCAACATATTCACAGTCGGTGATGCTTATTGACCTTGAAGATTCGTTCACTTAAACAAATCACTGATGCAAATGATTTGCATAATAATCAATTATTCATAGACATTCTATACTATGAAGTGGCAACCCTGAAAATGTCATAGCTTTCGAGAGATCAATTCCATTGTGCGAATACTGAGCGGCCCTTTCTTTCTGGTGGTTGGTGCGTGGAGTAACACTCCTCTGACGGTTGTTCACGCTGCATCTAGTACCCAGTTCAAAGCACTTTAAGGCACCTTTTTAGCTGAGTCCTTGCTCTGGCAAGACTACTGTCCCCGCGCTGAGAGCTTATGGAGCAGTGCTAAGCCCTTTTTTCGCTTGTGCCTTTCAGGTGAACAGTAGCCGCGCTTCGGAATGAGCAAACCCGATGCAGGAAACTTCGACGAACGCCTCGAGCCCGTGTATTAACCCGTGAATCCGTGTCACGCCTCAATGGCACGCGGCTCTATATTCGGACCAATCACCTGCTAGTCATGATCTTGGCCGTTGCAGCGTCTAATTGCGAGTGGCGGGGTGGTTCCGACATAGGATGCTGCCGTACGCCTGTACTTGAAGTTTGTTGACGTAGCTACGGAACCAGGGATTACTTCTCAATTCAAGCAAATTCGCTTGAAGTGGCTTGCGCATCCTCTCAGTCCAGCGTCGAGATCGTAGTGCATGAACGGATATCTGACTTAGTGATTAATAGAGTTAAGCAGTGGGACCGAGATCAAATGTTTTCAGAAGCCCCTTCAGATTAAAATCATACTGTTGGGGGAAAAAGATGTGCACGTTTGTCGGCCGGACCTGGTTTATGTCGGATCCACTTGGCTGGGCCAGCTTCAATCTCGTACAACACTGCTGCGCCCTCGGGGGTTTTACTCCGGTATCCGCTTGGGGCGTCGGTGCTGTAGTCGTCAACCAACAGTCGCCGAGCTTCACTGAAGGAGTCCGTAATCGCTTCGTAATGCAGGTTGAATTCTCCCCCCATCCGGGTGTTGCAATGACCCGATTGCTTCTTTGACTGGAAAAGGTCATACGGTTTTCGAGGCCTCCATCAGACCAGCTGCTGACACTCCAGTGGGTAAATTCGGGTCGGCGTCGCTCGATATGTCAGCAAGAACATTTTCACACTTCTCTATCTGTCCATTCCTGTGGAGCTCCTGAAGCGAACGTTCTGGTGTATCGCGTTTCACCGTGTCATTTTACTGAATGGAACTGTGCTAAGCGAACATGGGTTACACTATACTACCGACAGAACCCCGCGAATGCCGATGACGCAAACTGCCTGTGGAACCCAATTGTCTATGGAGTTCCAAAGCGGTCGAATAATCCGCTGAGTCCCAGGATTTTAGTTGAGACTATTCCCTGGAATAATTCCAGGCCACTTGTTGTAGGCGTCGAGTACGACCGAAAAGTACTGACCATCAACTGGGCTTGCATAGTCGATGTGAAAACGGGACCAGTGTTCCGCGTGTTGTGGCTGCGAACGGGTGGCTTGACTACTTTGCCACACTGCGTGCATGGTTTGGGGATCTACTCAATGCGAGGATCCATCAGTGTCCAGTAGACGTTGCTCCGATCAGGGGCCTTCATTGTGTTTGTCCTCTGGTGCCCCTTGTGACCTCTGCATCTCGACTTCTCCTGTCTATGCTTGGGCAACCTGGCAGTATCCCAGCCCTCGTGCTTCCTTCTGGTGGCATGACAGCTAGGCACCGAAAGGGTGCCACAGCTGAACGCTTATCTTATTATCTTGTGAAACTGCTGTGACTTTTGCTCCTTTGAAATGGCAACGCGTTCCGAAAACAAAGGACATCCGCTGGCTAGTGATAGTGCGTAATGCCGGTCTGAAGTTAGGTCTCAGTTCGTATTGTGGACAGGTGTCCCGCTATCGACTGCAGCACAGGGTCTTGGTCGGTAGCCTGGCGGACCATGTCAGCAGTTACTGAAGGTGCGAACTGCGACACTAAGCGGTTCACCTCCAGCTCCAACGCGATTGTTGCGTCTATGGTGTCTTCTGGTTCTCGCCTGCTTGAATCAATGGGACGCGGTAGTGCTCCGGCCTGTCCGACCGTGACCTAAGGCTCTCAACTTGTCGTGGTGATCGGTCTTCAGTGCTGCACTGATCCTGTAAAAAATCATATTACGAGTTCGTCTAGAAGCCAATTCGGACTGTCCTCTGTGATGGGAGCGTGAAGGTGTTAAGGCGCTTCCCCCAGGCGAGCAGTATATCGGTACTCATCGAAGCAGTGGTCCTATGAGGAATGACGAGTCAGAAAAGGTCATCCCCAAAACCCGCACACACCGATCGCCCAGCGGTTGAACGTGACCTCCAGCGCACTATTCAATACGGTTGAAATACTTCCAAAACCACTCTGGTGCTGCTCGGAAGGTATCTGCTGTGCGCAGCTGCATAAGAATTCAGACAGCTATGTCTATCTCCCTGCGTCTTCGGGTTAGGTCAACCCACTGCAGCCGATGGCTCAGTCTATTGGGCCATGGGCTCCGGGAAGGGTCTCTCACTTCGGGCGGAGGATATTAGACATATCCAGGTCTTTGACTAAGGATGCTTTAGAACCATAGCTGGAATCGGCTGAAACGGGCGATGAGTTGATCAGGAAGCGGACGATACTTCGTTCATAGAATGCAACCATCCCTGAATCTCCGGTAACCGGGTCATGTGTTACGCAGTCCGGCTTAACCCCTGCCGACAAGAGCGTTGTCTTCCGTGTTTAATTCGGAGTGACGGAAACCTAGGGGTCAGCTGTATTTGACATGGCAAAATGGAATGAAGGGTGCTACGAAAGGTATGAATGCTATCTGTGCTGTTCGCCTCCAAGGATGGGGTCTACATGACCATCCCTGTGCCGGGCTGGAGACCGAACGATATGGCGGCTAACCGATGTCAGTGGCGTGCCTGCTGTTAGTTTTATCCGGATTATGTGGTCGATTTTTGGAGGTGTAGGCACCTCAGAGGCTAGCCCTAGGTCCTCCTCCTTGTCTTTTTTCTTTCATTTATATGACCCTATTCAAGTGACATGGTTGTTCGGCAATGAAGACGCATGTCTTCATTTGGTGTTGCTGCCACTGAAGGTGATAATGATGATGATGAGATGTTGGGGCATGCATAACGCATTTCCAACCACCATCTTACGAAGAGCGTGTTGTTTCCTGCTCCTAGTGATTGTCGGTAATAGGTTCGCGCTAGGAACAGTCTGTGGCATGGCAACTTGAAATGAGAGCGGCTACGGTGAAACTGAATGCTCTGAGGTCTTCACGCCTTTCTGGCCGGAGCCCACGTGATCTTGGTTGCAGGTGGATGCAAACCCTGCTGAATATGGCAGGCAAGCGATCCCGGTGTCACACGTTTCCATTTCCCAGTCCGACTCCCTGGCTAAACTTCGTCTGTCGGTGTGCGCTGAGCTTATGACGGGTGGGGTTCGCAAAATACTCTGGATTGATCTCGCTGACGGCGCCTCACTTCGACATGATGCTCATATATGTTTGTTTCCTTGCTGCTTAAAGCTGTAGACACCTCATCCTAGATCACGTTGACTCATTGGTTACGGTTCGAACTTCCCGACCGGAAGGTTCGTCATCATCATCATCATCGACAGCATGACATCAGTGTTCAACACCGGCGCTTCACTGCCCTACAGCCATGATTTATTTGAAAGCCTTATTGTGAAGGAAAGAATAAAGGTGGACGGGGAAGGAACTTAGTGCTAGAGTACTACAGTCATTCCGAGGTACCTACGCCTCCAAACACTCATTCAGGCAATCTGGATAGAAACTGACAACAAGATCGCCACTGACATCGGTTGGCAGCCATATCTTGCAGCGTCTCCA
>SJOL01004668.1:95116-127272 GCA_004794785.1 Opisthorchis felineus | reverse complement strand
GGGTCTCAGTAGGTTCCGGGCATTCTGGGGTTATTTTCAGGAACCTGACCTTGCGGACAGTTTGCTTACAAAAAATCGAGAAGTTCATTATACAATTGTCCAAGGTCGACCTCGCTACAATGTACCCTCGCTTAACCTCTCTTTCGAAAGTGGGCTATATTGTTCCGAGATGTGGCACAGTTTGAAGCATCAGATGTTAACGATAACAACTTCACAGATCCGGGTAACTACGCCTTAGATGCTCTGACTACTTTGTTGCAACTGATAATCGAAAAGGACGAATTCCTTGATACCTCTGTTACCAAAGTGGACAGGGATTCAACGGAAGAGCGTTGTTTGAAATTGCTTGTTTCAGCAGCCTAATATTGGACAAGTTGTGCGGAAAAAGGTGAGCAGGTGTGAAAACTCGTTGTTCAGCAACAGTATAACGAGTCTTTACATTATTGGAAAGCCGTCTATCAAGCTAAGTCAGACGTTACGATATGTTCATGGGGGACTGATTTAGACGTGAACTGCAAAAATTTTAGAACATGTGGCGCATGCACCTCATTAGACTCGTTTACAGGTTCACGGGTATCGACTGGACCGCTCTAAATAAAAAATTAGACTCACAGATGTTCACTCGACTTCCGAAGCGACGAGACAAGCAATTGCTGCATGAGAAAACGCTGGGGACGATAAAACCGCGGCAAAGCTCTTCAACCTTGACTTTGGAAAACGCTTCTCCAATTGTTTCACTACCACAGAAGTTCCGAGACCCCTTGATTGTGCCCTCTTATGATGGAGAAGGAAAGCAAAGTTTCACCGGACAATTGTAGAGGCATCAGTCTGCCGAGTTTTGAGGGACAAGCTGCTGGCACGAGCCCTACTCAACAGCTTCACGAATGAAGTTAACGAAGCACAATATGGCTTCGTGCTGGTCGCAACACAATGCATTTCATATATGTCAGACGGCAGTTTCAAGAAAAATCCTGTGGACTTCTCCAATCTTCACGAACCTTTTTGTGAGTATCTGATTATGGGGTTTGCAAATTACTGTGGATAGTTTTTGCTAAGTGTAGGTGTCCACTAAAGTTCATGAACCCTATTCGAAGCCTTCCTATATTCTAAACTGTGGTTTGGTGATCGTCAGCTCCTCCGTCATGATCGTTGGCTAATTAGCCAAGCTTTTGGCTGCTCACCAATGAGCAAAGTTTTGAGAATGTCAACAGTTACACCAAGAATTATACCTTCAAATTCGCATACACCAGCCGTTTAAAACCAGTGAGTGGACGCGTGGTCCTGCTGCCAATATCATCAAACTAGACTGGATTTCAGTCGTCTTTGTGTTATACTGTTGTCTGGTTCAGTTAAGATTGACGCAGGTCGATGCTTTAATCGGCGTCTATTTGTCATGTCGGCATACGTCCTGACAGACTGTAGCTCTGGAGTTGAGAAAGGTGGTTTTCATCCAGATATGTCACGAATGTTTTGGTCAGCAAGAGGAATGGGTATAATTATCCTGGCTGATGATACGAACGTCCAAGTTGAACGACTAAGCCCGGGTGATTCACAGTCGACGCTCCGCATATGGATAAAAGAGAGCGACTTCTTCGGTTGTGTGCTGAACGCCGTCTGTTCCCGGCCACTACGAACTTCGAGCACAACCACCCATACCGAGTTAGTTGTAGGTCATCAACCGCAAGGCAATCATGGATTCTGTTAGATCATATGGCTATTAATTACCCATGGGGAACCCCAGTTAAAGATTGCCGTTCCTTCTGGGGTACGCAAATTGACTCATATCAGGACACCGTGCTGACTTCGCTGTTGGTTCGCTTTCGCTCAGGATCACGCACCAAACTACCACCTCCAATACGTAGCTGTCCAGTTTCCTGAACTAACTGATCACGCCGTCGCCTCCAATGCTTGGTTATGTCTCTTACGCTCTCCCATTGTCCGGTGACCGAAACTGCAACGGGATCCAACGTATCCCTGGTATATAGTTTATAGCTGATAAACTGACTGAAGCATGCTACAGCAGTGCAATTTGTTCATGAATTTCGGAAAGTTTCAGTAACTCAACAAACATCGAGCTGATCTGGTTAGAAAGCTACTAGAAACCCATAGTCACGCTGATAACGTGGATCGGGTTGTGGGTGAACAGAAGATAGTGAGGGAAACTATGCTTCCGACTGTTGGTCGGGTGGCAGTTGATCTGTTCGCCGAGCTCGACAATTAGCTTGCGAACGTTTCGTCACCAGTCGGTGACGCACTGACGCTGTCTCCTTCCATGGTGACGAAAGGTATGCAGACCAAGTGTCGAGCTTGCCGAACAGATCAGCTCCTACCTGATCGACGGCCAATTAATCCATCCGAGCTACCACTATTTAGATATATTGTCAAAACTATGCTGTCAGCTTTTAAGATTGTCTATCTAAGCCATCCTCGATCAAACAAATACTCGATATCGTCCATATTAGTGGATCTCATTGCTGCCAGAAAATCCATACTAGCGGCTGCGATGGTGCACGCAGATCCCTCGAACGTCAGATCTTCAAGGACCTGAAAAATGACGAAGACCGCTAGTGGAATGTTAAGGCCCAACAGGTGGAGAAGTTTTTCGCTGCAGATAACAGCCGCGCTGTATTTAAGTTGATTCGGTCAAAATAGACCGAATTCTTCGAAACACCCTTCGAAAAAGTTCAAAATGCTATTCATTCGCCGAACCGTCGTCATCAACAGAAGCTCAGCGCAAGATATGATTCCTCCTCCGACGCCACAAGACACCCGGTCCGGATGGTAAGCATCCTGCACTTTCCGCAGTCTGAAAGCACTATTTCAGAAGACTTGGAACGAAAACAGAATACCAGTGGAACAGAGTACCTCGACCGTGATCCCAGTTTTCAAAAAGAGCGCGTGAACATCACGCGACAGCCATCATGACACTGGCCTTTTATCCATGGCATCCAGGGTGCTCTGTGGTATTATTTGGCGCAGGTTGATCGGTTATCAGGAGAGATTCGTGAGTAATCAGCTGGGTTTCGTGCTGCCCGAAAATGCGTCGATCATATTTTCACCTTGAGGCGTTTTCTAACAGTCTCACATCACCGAACGTCCAACTTTGGTCGTTTTTCTTATAGGTCAGAAACTTTGGCGGTTTTGGTGGTCACAGATGTCTCTTCTAAATTTTTATCCCTGGAGAGGGCATTGTATGCGAACTCTTGTGGTCGCGTGCGGGTACACACCAAGCTGTCACCTGAGTTCACTGCGAATTTACTGACTGGAAAGTCCGTGGTTCGAACCCGACCTCTACATCTCGAGTTCTCCTGTCTAGGCTTGGGCAACCTGGAAGTATCCCGGCCTTCGTGCTTCCTTTGGGTGGCATGGCAGCTAGGCACCGAAAGGGTGTTACAGCTGAACGATGATGATGACGATGAGTTCACCACGTCCAGTGATGCAAGGCAGTACTGTCCTCTTTCACCATTCCTCTTCAACTTTTTTATTGACTTGCTGCTTGAAACTTATCTGCCTACCACTTCAACCTCGGAAGGCTCAATGCTTCCTGGGCGCTTGCTCAGAGACATTGAGTATGCGGACGATATTGCTCTTCTTGGTTCAGACCCTTCACCTGAATAGCCCGAGGAATTCTTTCACACGGTTTTATATTTGTTTCACACCTGTGAAGTGCAAAGTGATGCTACAAGACTAGATGGGATGAAACCCAAACCCTGCGTTTGGAGACCAGCCATTCGACTTGGCAGATGGTTTATTTATTTGGGCGGTTTTGTAATCTCCGATGGACGGGCTCGGAAGGAGATTACTTCTTGAATCGGGAAGGTCACGGCAGCTTTTGTCAACCTCTGATACCTGTGGCGCCGACAACGTCAGTTTGTCTTTCAAGAGTGTAGTTTACACTGCGGCAGTGCGTTCCATACTGCTCTATGGATCAGAAACGTGGCCTCTATGCGGAGAGGACTTATGAACATTCTCGGCGTGTGACCATCAGCGCCCCCCAAAATCATTTGGCGGGTCTGAGCGAACCTGGGATTGGGACTTCTGAGATACGCCAGATGGTTTTACGAAGAGAGAACACTTCCGCAATGGGTGAACTATTCGCACTTCATAGATTACGTTCGGTGAGAAATCTACTTTGCATATCAGATGATCATCTAATTCACAGGGCTCTTCTCGCCCAGCCCTGCTCTGGGTGTAAGCGACTGAGGGGTGAACAGTTTGTGACCTGGCAACGAATTATGAAAGCACCAACCAGGAAACTCAGTTAGGTTGACAAGGGACGTCTCCCAGGATGGGGACCTCGGGACTAAACTCATGAATAGTTAATGACCATGGTAGACGTGACTCAGTCATGGCAGTCAGTGGTGCTCCTGCGTGAAAACCTTCACCTGCATTGTGTGACTTTCTGGTTTATCGTTTCTTCATATAACTAGACCGATTCTATACATACCGCCCGATTATGCTGTCGCCTCCAGTGCTTGACCGTATCTCTCTCTCCCCCACTTCCCGATGACCGAAACCGTAGCCGGTGGAAACAATGTACCCTTAACACATGGTTTATAGCTGATGAACTGAACTGAACTGAACCTCTTAATCACTCATATAGTCGATTCTTTGTATGGCTCCCGGAGTATCCTAATGAGGTATCCTAACAGTATCCACGCTTGGCTTCGCTTCACCATTTCATACCTAGTCTTTCTAAAGGACTCATCTGTGTGCGTGACTAGTTTGCACGGGTTGTTCGACTGAGCGCTGCCTTTTATGTTCTTCAGTCGAATGTAGAGCGTCGAGGTTGCCCAAAGGTTCGGCTGGACCGCTACTAATGATATCACCCTTTATAATTGATACGGCATATGACCACCAACAGGGACAGCAATAGAGCAGTAGTGGAAACTGGGGCTGAACTGCCATACAACTAGGGAGGTAGACGACCGCTGTAAAGGGCTAAAAGAAAGGGAAGGTGTTGGAACTTATTGCGAAAACTCTAATGCCCCAGGGGACCTGGCCAAGAGCAAGGTGTCTGCGTCTTCCAAAACTACCGAAGTAAACACATTTGAGCAAGACGTCGTCAGGGGGGTTGGCCCAACGTCCTTTGCGAATCCCATGCAACACAGGCTCGACGCACAACGGCAGACCAGCACTATCTGGGCAGTCCGGCTAGGAAGTGGTACCAAGCACGTCACCAGGATCGCTAATGTTCAATGTCTTGTAGGTTTATAAGTGTGCACAGGGCGAATCGCGCGGATTCTAAGCAGGAGAGCGCTATTTCACGGTGCTCAGCTTGACAGTAGCCACCTTTTTTCGCCTTGCCGCATCATCCGTCATTCACGAAACTCTCGCCAACAAGGTTTTGGAGTGAAAAATACAGCTTTTTGGGTAGACGGGGGCCAGGCATACGTAGCGGATTGCACATCTTGACTTGGCAAGCCTTACCTGCTGCTCAGACAAATCCGGCCCATGGCCCTTTCGTTACGTACATGCGGGAGCCTAGTAATACCATAACGCCGGTAAAGTTGGCGAAAACGTCAGAAATTCACTATCGGTTTTGCTCCGTTTATGCTTAACAGGAATGGTATAGTCGTCAAAATCAATCAATATTACTTTACCTAAACACAAAACCTTACCCAAGTACCAAAATGCACTCATTACAAGTTAGTGTTTCGTCAAGAAAACAAAGCTGTACTCGTCGTTCATTTGCTCAGTCGGCAGTGAAGCTCAAACAGCAGCATGAAGCCGGTAATGGACTGATTGTGAGCTACTCTCAATCACTTGGTGTGCTCATCGTGCACATGATCATCCCTGTACGGATTCTCAGGCTCAGTGATCAAATATTTCCTATAGAAGCCGCTAACGGCGACGTCCCTCGACACCTAATTGCGGAACTTCGAGAACGCTGAAGATCTTTGTATTCTTGAGCTTTTCAATGAGCAAGCACCAAAGACATTTGGAACATTTTCAAGTCCATGGCTAAAGAGTAATCACACTGGCTACTCACGAGCATTTCGAGCAGTTGTTGTATCATTGTGTCGGAGGTTTACTCAGCTGATTTCAGTTGTACGGTCTTCCCACGTCTTGCTGGTTAGTCCACCTCAACGAACGTAGGAATAAAATCGAATTTCTTTCATATTAGGACTTATAAGTATTGTGTTGTCCGCTCTGCCGAAATGAAAACTACGCTTACTTAACATACGAAGCAAGCATGTTGCCCATGATTCACAAGCGTTTGGTGGACTCACTTGGGTTATCAATTTGGGATGTGCGTGGTTAGTCCAGTAATTCTCCTGGTTTTACCGACCGGTGGTGCCTGCCAGGTCTCACGGATGCCCTAGACCCGTTTGGTCACACAAGTTAATGCAGATACGTGTATGTCAGAGTTCGAAGTTTCAGCAATACTACTGAAGAACGCTTATAAGGGTCTATCCTCTCTAACTTATGGTGGAAAATAATCGTTCAGCTATAGCACCCTTTTGGTGCCTAACTGCCATGCCACCAGAAAGAAGCACGAGAGCTGGGATACTGCAAGGTTGCCAGACAGGGGAAGTCGAGATGCAGAGGTCGGATTCGAACCACGGACCTTCCGGCCAGCGAATTCGCGCTCTAACCACTGAGCAATCTCGGCCAGAATAATCACGCAGCGCAATAAGAGGACTGTTCGGACCAATGGCGTGTCTGGTTATTCACGATTAGTAAAAATTCCTATCCGTTTAGAATAGGGCTGGCCTTGAAAGATACATTTCATGAGGTAAGAAGGCCCATGAATTTCTAGAAAACGAATTGAGCCTACTGATCACGTTCTTTCGTCCTTGCTTCTCACAATTGGCTTTCGCTGCAACAACCCCAACTTTAGAATGACTGTGCGTCTGGGTACGACGTTTCACATTTTTCTCCCAAAGTGCAACCACTTCTCCAATAAACCGAGCTTCTGTGTTTTTCACTTCTCCCTGAGCTGAGCTGCTGTGATTTCCTCTCTTGGAAGGCTACTCAGATAAGACTTGTTTGAACCCATCTGTTCAGGGTTTTGATGTATGACACGATCATAATCACATTCGCTCGCGTACAGTCTTTTAGCCACAGTGCCAACAAACTGTCAGTTACCTCCCCTTTGTTGTAGGATCAATGAACTGAGGACGACTGAGTTGATTCGAAAAGTTCGTCTGTCACTCAAGGAATAAATAACAATACAAAGCCGAAAATGACCATCTGTGGTTGGGGTCAAAGTTGATTGTCGTCTCTATAGAAAACGTGATAGCCATGGAAATGAGACAAACAATAAATATCTTCGTGCGAAATATGTTCTAGAGTCAACTGACTTCTTGATAGCTTGGATGTATGCACCTTGGGCTGATAAAATTGCAGTGCAAAATGCAACAAATATAAACTCAAATGAATAGCTGAATGATTGGCTAAGTGTTTTTTGTCGTTGAAAATAAATATAGCTTAACAAAGGAAGGAGAATGAATTGAAAAAGGAGGGCACACAACCGAGATGGACTGGAGACCAGTCCTGATTACAACCAATGATTAAGCGACACCGGAATGGTGCTCACAACCTTGAGAATTCAAAATTGGTTGAGTGGAGGGTCGTACGGAGAATAGTGAGATATACTCACAGTTTCTAGCAGAACCGCGCTCCAAAATTAATGTTTAGTAAGTGATAACAATCAACAATTTTGCTGGAAATTGTTGCTCTTTTAAGTGCGTGTTTTGTAGCAGGGCTTGGTGTAATCCAGCTTCCCCGATTAGGCCAACGGTTTATTGTTAGCCACAATGTTAGGATTCTTGTCGCTGTTATCATCGACATCCCCGTTTTCTGAGTCAACTTCAGGCACCTGTATCGGAAGTTTCGTAGTTCGAATGGATGGCCGGTTAAACCGATTTCCAATGTGGATCGACCCGCTGGCTGAGGCGCGTTGTTTGTAGCAGTGAAAGAAATCATACTTTAAACGTTTGGAATCCTTTCGGAAATACAAATCCGTAAAGTAGGAGACCAGGATCGTGACCACGAGTGTGCTCAACATGGCGAAAGTCTTGCACGGAAATCGTTGGTAGAAATCGCGCGGATCGTCGTAAAAGTAGGGATATTTGAACAAAGCTGGAAGGCCTAGCAGTGCCTCGCCGGAAGTCAGTCTGACGAAGAGCCCGAGGATGTAGCCGACCAGAGATCCGTAAGTATTTGAGAAGCGGACGTAGAGCACACATATGAGTTGGGGGAACAAGATAACATAAATGAGATCCGAGCAGAGATACCACAAGCCGTAGATCGATTGGATGCATATAGCCAATAGGCAGGACAAAGCGCCAACGCCAAATATGCTGGCGCGCATGACCCAAATGATTTGACGTTCGGTGGCAGACTGCCAGAAGACCGGTTTCACAACATTTCGGGCAAACATGGATGCGGCCGACAAGACAGAGGAGTCGGACGAGGACATGACGGCGGCCGAGACGGCGCCCAATCCCACAAATGATACCCACACTGGGCATAAGTAACGCAATACGAGTGGCAGCACGAGCTTTGCCTCTCCGTCTGGAATGGTAAAGTTTTCCGCTCTCCCGTAGCCTGTCATATTCCAATCTGTAGAGTAGAAGAGAAAACACAACTCATGGGTTGACAAACCGTTGCAATAGGTGCTTACTATTCTACTATGCAAAGGAACGCATCCGCATCATCTTAGATTCTCTTGAATGATACGAAAATGCCAAAGAGCCTGTTTGAAAGCAAAGTTTTCTGATTACGCATACTGTGTGTTATCTTCCAAGGTAGAGTGTTCATCAGGAACTGACTGACAATTCATTCGACAACGGCTCACAGGCATAATCACACTATTACACCAAACCGATGTGAAAGTGAGACCCAGCGCCACGTACACGCTCAAGATATCGCTCCGAACCAGCAAAAAAACGGACCAGTAAGAAACCTTCCAAGGCTTACATGGCACCAGCTCATTGTCCTCACCTGCTGGTCATCCGACCAAACCGATTGTCACTCCCTCAAATTGAATTCGATTTATCTTGCAAGAATAACCATCCCGAAACAATATGGGGCCAGTGGATAGAATTAAGTTTCTTATTCGCAGTCAGTAGTTGACATATTCCACGAAAAAAAGTCTAGTAAGCAGTCACACAGTTGCGAGCATTTCCTTTCCCACTTTTAATATAACCCGCTGATTCTTGCCACCAGCAAGGACTGCAAAGCCGTCCATTGGGGAGCGGTTTCCATGGTCTCCGCACTGAATCATCCAGAGCTGGTATGTAGCCGTACCCAAATAACTCTACGTGTTTAGGATCGCATCGTCCTTTGAACTCCCCTGTGCTCCTAGCGCAGGATCCAGGCACGGTAACTGCTTTAGCTGATTCGATGGGAAATTGGCACCTTCCATTTTGCTCCCTCATAGACCTTGGTATTTACTATCATCCATAAAAGTTCACCAGATTTAGAAATTGGTTTGAGAAAGCGGAACACAAAATGCTTTTCCTTACGTTCGGAAAGCTCAACGCGGGAACAGTCCAGTCACTATGGAAGAACTTCTGCAATAGTGAACTTTTAATGAGCTCGCTGGGGAGAGAAAGAATCTTCGGAGGTCAAAAATAGATGATGAAGGCGTCGTACTTCATCGAAAGACCAGGGAAGATTATGAGTGAAGGTGTCACTTAAATACCCAACAGACAGACTTTGTAACGCTTTGAAAAGTGATTGACAACGGTTACCGGAGAGTAGGCTAATTGAAGCATCCAGATACTTCGGTAAGCTCTCAATGAAGGATGGGGAGACCGACAAATTAACTTAATTAGTATGATTTCCGTGCAGTTGAAGGACAGGTTATGAGTTACAATAAAGATGATCAACGAATATTCCGTCCATATACTTGCAACCAATTGCAAGGGTGGTGATTGACGTAGAAAAAAGCCAAAAGGGAGTTACAATGACGCTTTGAAGTACACTAGGGTTTATAGAAGGTGGAGAGGACTTTTGGATATTACGATCGTGAACTGCATGCGATCTCGGAAGTGTGAGCTATGAGAAAGACCTCTGGTAGTAAATGAGTTGAGAACAACCTGCCTGTTTAAACAACCAAGCTCAAATGCAACAGCAATCACGATTCGGACCACAGCATCCAGCATGGAACGGGATGCACAGTACGCATATTTAAAGGGATCAGAAAGCCGATTTGACCACTCTTTCCAACAGGGACTTCCCAAAAGACTTCAAGAGATGGTAAGCTCACGAAATTAGATGTAAGTCAGCGGTAACCTTCTTTCAGAATGAGATTATGCGGGTGACTCTTCAACAATCCGGTATCTTTTTCTGAAGGCTTCCACAAGGCGGATTAATCGGTCCAGGGAGACGGAATCTAGCAGCACATTCCTTTAATAGAGAAGGGGTATCATGCTGGGACCACATGACTTGTTCGGCCAGATGCCAACAAGCCATTTGCGAATATCTTGGTGAGAAGAAAGGAGACTAAATAGATAGAGTAGGTGGAAAGAAGAGGCGCTGAAATGGGGAGTGGGGGGGGATAAATAACAGTCCCTATGTAGTTTCCCGACATCAGTGTTTGATGTGAATCTGCCACCAGAAAATTATTTCATCCTACACCGCAGTTGACATCAACTACGGTTTCTAAAACCTGGTCTCGCGGATTCCAGTATCAGAAGTAACAAGGGGAGCGAGGTAGCGAAAATTGGAAGAGTTCATCAAGGATGATATCATTCAGTTGAGGGTGCGATAAATCGTGTTAGGAAACTGACATGGCTGCACGAGTCTAGAAGAGTCAAGCAGACGTTGAAGTTTCTCAAAGTTACATGTACATAACTGTGTAGAGAGCAGACTGCGTTGAGAGATAAAGGGTCACTGATAACATGACATCTGAATTTGAAAAAATCGATAAAAGACGAGCATTAGCGAAAACAAGGGATTGGGAGTTTGATAAGACCCGCATCTTATGTAGGGTAGCTGAAGGGTTCAATGTCGGTGACCTGAATCAATGAAATGCACTAAGATGTTACATAGGTTATAGTTCATGGTTTTCGGTAG
The DNA here is from genome assembly GCA_004794785.1 of Opisthorchis felineus. Lineage (NCBI taxonomy): Eukaryota > Metazoa > Platyhelminthes > Trematoda > Opisthorchiida > Opisthorchiidae > Opisthorchis > Opisthorchis felineus. Next base: position 116,241 of record SJOL01004668.1, on the reverse strand, counting down.
GTAAGTATCGCATAAGCGAAAAAACTAGGAATTCGTGTTTTTGTTAGTAGAACAAAAACTCACCTGTGCTAGCTCCCACGGCACCAATAAGCACGGATGGTAGAGCCATTATAAGGCAACCGATTGCCGCGACGAAACTGAGGATTTGAGCTTGTTTCGCTGTTCTGCAGGACAGCACCCGCTTTAACGAGGAAAGAAGGATAATGAACGAAATTGGATCAACACTATGTACTTTATCTTGCTAAACTCTAGAAACGTACAAGAAAACTGATTCAACAATGGTTGGGGGCCACCCACAAATTCTGTTAGCTTAAATAGTTTTCTGGTAATTTCTAATGGTTTCAAACATTTCCTACATACGCTATGAACCGACACAAAAAATCTTCAAACAATCCTATCAAGAAAGCTACGGGGAATGGTTTCGAATCAGCCACACAATGGAGAAGTGGGCGGCTCGCCTACCGCTTGGATACCAACTCCGAAATTAATGACAGCTAGGTGGTTCAGAAATAAAAACGTCAATCCAAGATAGACGCATTCAAGGAGATCTCACTTCGCTGGAAAGGTAAAATCATCCCTTCTAATATGCCAGGTAGTAATGTGTGATCTGCAGAAGAGGGGTAAAATGTTCTCTGTGGCGTCTATGGAGACTTTTTTGCCTTCTTTACTCGATATTTAGGCTGTCACCGGTTCCGAATGTGATGTCGTGTATAAAAATTCACGGCATTCATCGTGTGCAAATCCATGCATGGGAACTTATACCTACCTGTTAGCGGTGGAAACACATATCTACATGTATATTGATTTCCACAAATTTTCATCGATAAACCTCTGTCGAGAGGTTAAATGAGCGGAAGAATGTTGAACACAGCAGAAAGGTTCAGCCAGTAGTTCGGAATGGTTGAGTTCATGGGGATATCGCATTATCAGTGCAAACGGAGTTGTGCGAGCTCCCCGCGGCTGAATAAAAACCGCGGTGCCAGAATATACTACTGACTTTCTGAACAAGTAGCTAAAGTTTAGGATAAATGATTAGGAGCGCTGCAGTGATCCACTGATGCTGGACCAACCGTCAGCTTAAAGTTGACTAAACCGAGGAACGGCAAGAACGGGAATTAAGGGTTTTGTCACAACTTGTCCTACACAACCATCTTCATCATCTTCTTCATCAATGAACTATCGCAAATTGAGGTTTTGTCCTCACTGCATCTCACTGATTGCAATTGCACGAAAGCAGAGTGGTGTAAAAAAACCCAACAAGCTCATGTTTAGACTATTTAATTTTATCCATTTTTAGCGTCTGCACATGGCTATCTCTTGCTAAACTCCCCTAGAGACGGTGGCCCGAACCAACTGTACAGTTGTTCTTCTGTCGTCTAATCCTAACTTGCTACATTCTGTGTAATAGCCATTTATCCGTAGATGGGCTCGTCACACAAGCGTGCAGTTCTACGTGCTAGCAGCGATGCGGTTTGATAAATTTGCACAACCGGTACAATATGTGATGAACTTAGTTATCGTTGGAATAAGTTTCCCTCGACCAGTTCCAGAAAATGGATGTCTGTCTGCGTACTCATTTAGGGTGACTAATGATCAAAAAACTTTCGAGGCTTGTTTTGTTGTTCACTCACCTCGCTTCTTTCCAGCGTGTGTATTAAACACCTAGCTGGTATTTCAGAGCAGCGGGAACTCGTGGTTTGTTGTTCATCTATAGACGAAGGCTTCAAGAGTTCAACCAGTCCATCTCCTAAGATTTTTTACCACGACAATATTATACACCTTTGGAGCAGAAATCCCCTATATCTGCAAAAGGCACAAGAGTGTAAACTCACCTCGAAAACACGTGCGAGAGTGCATAAAAATTGAAACTACAACTTCACTAGCTAGACCACAGAAATTGAGACCGTTTTCGAGACCGTTTCCTAAGTCACTGCCATTGGGTTACCTTTCTTTCTTAGTTGCAAGAAGCTTGATAATAGTTTCTCCACTGATTAACCAGCCTTGGCAAATTGATGATTTCAAAGAACTGAGCCACACTTAATTCAGTGTGTACAGAAAGGTTGTGCAGGTTCTACCTGATGGTGTGGATTTATCGAAAGCAATTGATCACGGCCGTCGTTTGCTGAACAAAGCCACAATTTCGTCATGTTTCAGACGCCATAAGACCCACCTGGAAATAAACTTGCCACGGAATTCCACCAAAAGTCAGCATGAGCAAGTTGTCCACATACATGCCAGCGTCCAATGCCTCCACACTGCCTTTCCAGCGATCCCAAGTTTGCGAGATCGGTACGGTTGCTTTGTTCAGCAGAGCAAATGGCAGAGAGATCCACTGAAATGGAACAGTATGAACTGATACCATAGTGTGGACAGAGAGAGAGTGGGGAAACAGCTGTAGCCAAAAAGGAATTCACAAGAGAACAGAAACGGTACTAACTCGAACGAACGAGTTCTTTTGATGATATCTCTATATGTTGGGCAATTGTGTCGCCTATCCGTGGCAATGCCTAAGCTAATCTCTTTTCACTCCCGAGTATCACGTTGGGGTCCTAGCTATTGGGTAAACCGAGTCGGTTGCGTGTTTTAGTAATTCTATACTCAGTAACGGAAGGACACACCAAGGGGACTGTTTTTTGCCCTGAAGTAAGTTTTAGTCAAATATCCGAATTTTGCTTCTCTGCCAAAGCCACCAAGCAACTAAGTTCCTAACGGTGACCCTTCAGCTACCACATCCTCTAAAGAAGAGCCAATCTCTTTACTTGGAGCACACTATTGCACTCAACTTTTGCTACAAGTGGACCTATCCAACCGAACACTAAGGATTTCTCGTCGACTGGTGACAAACTTTTGCAAGTTAAATACCAAGCTCGACGAACAGATCAACCGCTACCCGAGCTACCAATGATTAGGCAGATTGCCGGACTTAACTGATTTCACATAAAAACTTCCTGTCGTATCCTACCTGAAAGTCTCGTTCCTGGGGTATATGTCTCAGCTGGATATGATCAATATGTTTAACCTAGAAGGTTCGCAGAAACATTTCCAACAATATGGGTCAGTTTTTCTGCAATAAATTCCCTTCTCAAGTCATTTTTAAAGCGACAACTCCAACCATGAGATGTGTTTCAATATTCGTGATAATTCAAAATCGATTGAACCTGAGAGGCGAAATATGAATGCATTTGTCTCAGCTGAGATTTCAGAAGATCTGACCGCATATTTTCTCCATCCACTTGTAAGTTACTTCACAAACCTCACTGAACAATAACGTGTCATTACAAACCTATCTGGAAACCGTGCTGGAAAGGAAAAAACCGACGCCGTGTTTAGCCAAAACGAAATGGTCCTATTTCTGTACGGCAATTTATGTGACTAAGTTTACGTTCGTTCAAAATATACTAACTTGTAAATGATGTTTGTAATCGTTTAGTTCAACTTAGCCGAAACCCAGTTTTAATTCACTTAAAGTTTGAGTCATCTCTAAACTTGATAGATCAGGCGCTGCTTGCAAGTTTCCTTTCAAATAACAGTGTTGTTTAGGAGGAACGATTGAAACTGGAACATTTCGATGCGTGCAGTAATGAAGTCGCTTTGATTGTTGGTGGCGATGCGTTTGTAAACCAACAGCCATGCCTTATGACCAGATCAGTAATCGATAAACTTTCAAATCCTTGAATGGGCAAATACATTCGTCCTGTTATAGTCGCGCGCATGTTAATTGATGATAGTTGATGAACTTGAGGGACATAACACGCAAATTTTTCAGCATGGGACAATAAACTCCACGAATTTTGAACCTTGGCAGTTTGCTACAATAGGTACAATTCGTGACAAAGTTTGGTCGGTACGATAAGTTGTCAAGAGCAATCTTTAGCGTCGCAATCGCGTGCCAGCGACTACCGATAAAGCTAAACGTACAAAGTGAACAGTTTATTTCGCCATAGTTTGACAAGCATTGTCTGCCATGATAAGTAGTGTGACTATTTCGTGATGTCTTTCAGAAAATCTTCCATAGTAATAGAATAAAGATTGCTGAAAATTTTCAGTTCTTTTTTTTGGACAGTGATGTTTTGCCTATAAATCGGGTTGCGAAGTTCCTCAGACTGGGTTGAAATGATTCCTCCTTTGTTTCGACTCGAGCTTAACTGAGCAACAGTTTAGCATGAATCAAAATTCCGAAGTATGCCAATATTTTGATCCACCAAGGTCCTCAGCATCGCAAAACATTAGGAAAACCAGTGATTTGGTATAATTTGTTTACTTTCACCTGACTGGACTAAGGAGTTGCCAGTGTTATCATCGACGGTTATTCTAATATTTCTGACTCTTATTATCACTCAACCGCTGTAAGCAAGCAAGAGATATTTGTGATCATCAATGGAATCAGACTGACTTAATGCTCCCAAACGTTCTTGACAGAAAAACAGCTACATTTCTGTGGATTTCATCCTGAATAGTCCACGTCATGAAACGCAACCTCCGGCGATGCCTTTCAAAGTGATGGAAATCATTGATCCAGTAACTCAAACGGTCATGAAAGACTAACTTTCGTTTTTAACAAGTGTTTGCCAAAGCCGGTTGTTTCATCTTCACAAGTACATTAACTCGAATCGTAAAGTGAAGTTTAATTCAATCGAATCTCACGTCTGTTCTGTCCTGTGAGAACACATTAGCAGCAGACGAACTCCATTTCAGCTAGTCCTTGGTAATGGCGATTCAAAAACACAAACTCAAGAATACTACTCACAAGGTCGCTGAAAACTCTTAACAAACCTTATGCGTACCGTATCACATCTATACAGTGTATCGCAATATCTCGAATATCGTATCAACTGAAAAACGAGGCGGCCTGGTGCGGCATATTCACTTGCTTAAGAACATCATAAACGAGAGATTCAGCTGGGTTCCAGGTGAGTCTCCCGTCAAAACCAAATTGGTACGCAGATGAGTGTATAAGTCATATTTAGTGTTGTTCGTCCAGACTGTCGGGGCATCTCCTGAAGTCAGCCGCTCTTGATAACCTAGCATCACGTCGATTGGACGGATGTGTCACGTGCGGGCTATGCACAAGACGAAGGGATTCTTTGATTGGTCAGAATGGCTGATAATCAGGATCGAGCTTTATAGCTTGGCGCTTCTCGCTCCCTCACAAAAATTCTAGCGCGACCTTGTGGAACATTCTGTGATTACCCTATAAATACAGTTGTAATAATCTTCCCTTGTCTCCATAAAGGGCTGCCTGAAGCTACTGTGCCTTTTGATATATCATAGTGGTGGAGCAGGAAGCGAAGGACGGACACAGAAGTTGCACCACCGTTTGCAGTACACAACACCCCAAATTTGTGTAGGTTCCAACTGCGGACACTTCAGTAGGTCTCCAAATATGGGCATCCTTTGTCGTGAGTAGCATGTCGGTGTGCCTAGGTACACTTCTTGGTCATACATCAGTCTCGGGTTCGAGATATAGCATTCTCACTATCCGAGGAACAGCAGGGTGGATCCTGAAAACATACTGTCGAGAAGACAGTCGTAGATGACTGAGGGTTGACTTTTGGTTTAGTCTAAAAGCACCGAGCTCTAAGATAGCTGGGCTCAGACCTAAAACAGCAGATCCACTGTTCTTAGATATTTTCGAAGGCAATGAACGAAAAATTGCTTGAGTTCCATGCGGTTTGTATTGTAACTCAACAAGCCCATTTTCCTCCGAATACCTATTTCTTAGCAGGCACCGTATGGCTCATGTCCTGTTCAACACAATTTCAGAAGCTTGTTTTGGCGTGGTTTGTACGGCAAGAGGCTTATGAACCCAGTGCCAGTTTCGTTAAGCAGGACGGTCAATCCATGATTCGACTCAGCCCAGTGGAGTTTGGGGGACTTAGCAACAAGGTAGCCAAGATAGTCTAAAAGGATAGGCCTGTATTGTTTTGGCAGAGGATCTCTTGGATCGGATTCCACGGGTGAACAGCGGATGAGTCATCTGTCAGATATCCGCAGATCTAGCATTTTTCATTACAAGCCCAGTCGCAGTGGTACTCAAACCGATCGACCGGCTGTAGCAGGTCGGGTACATTTCAGTGAAGCTGTTGGAAATGAACTCAAAACTGTTCTTTCCTGAATAAGTATCGCTTGAGAGGCGTTTAATTTTTCATACCATACATGCAGTTGCCAAGGGCTCAGCTAACCTATGCAATTTCATTTTGTGAACAGGCGGTTTGCCAAACAAACGAAATATTTCAAAGCAAGCACCGTATGGTAATCACTTACCAGCCCCACAAAAATGCAGAAGAGTTGAACTACATCAGTGTAGGCCACGGAATATAGGCCACCGAAGAGGGTGTAGAGCAATGCAATACAGGCGGAGATAATTACAGACGTCGTTTGATCAAGCTCGACGATCACGCCAAGGGTTGCACCTGAAAAGTGAGCCAAGAGTGAAGTGATATTACATTTGTCTCCGTTACAAGGAAAACTCTTCTGATACCAAGAATTCTCCACAACAGATTGTTTTACTTGGGTATTTTAGTTTTGCACAGCTGTCCAACTTCGTAGCTACTTATTTCAAATAAAGTAGTACGCAACGGATGCGAAGCAATGTCGAGGTGCGCGCTGCCGAAGGCCTCAGTAACTATGAGAATTATGAGCTGTCAAATCTTTGTAATGTTAGTCAGTCAATCAAGAGGTGAAGCAAACACATGGCGTTTTGAAGCCTATCTGGCAAGGACCGTGCCCACAATTAACAGAACAAGTGAAGAATCCATAAAAACGCATCTTTCAATAGACTCGAACAGCAACTGAAGTCAATATATGTCGAAAAGCTGACAAACACTGTACAGCTGTTTCACTCATATTAGGAACTATCAGCAGTGTACATCCCACGAAACTTCAAGGACTTTCAAAAGTGCGAAATCCCTGCTAGCAGTTGAACACCAAACCATTCAGCCACGAGCAGCTGATCAGCAGTGCAAATAACTCGTACGTGGGCAGAATTCGTTTTTATCCAGAGCCCAGAATAACCCAAAAAGTTAGGAGACAACTTGCTGATAATATGCTTAACCCAAGATAGAAATCAGCCAGATTTGGGAGTTCTAGAAACAATTAGGATGTGGTCTTTGAAACATTTCAGGTCAAACATAAGGTGGTCTATTCGGGGTTACCATAGAAGATTCAAGATGGATTCGTCCAGTTTCGTCCCGCTGGTACGGTTAGTGAGGAATTCCAGTAGATGCTATGAGCTTATTGACCACGTTTTTTTTTCTAGTTCAAACGCCGATACATATCTTGGGTTTCTGAAGCAAACTACCTCGAATACTATAGCGCGTTCTCAGCAAAGAATAGATCTTAAGTGAATGGTACATTAACCCGTTTTCAAAGGCTGGCATCTACCTAAGTACCCGATCTCTTTTGAGTCGTTGAAATGAACTCATGAGCCTCTGAATACTAGCAGAATATAGCAATACCTCACAACAAGCAATCCGAACTAGACATGACTGGTTTGGTATGCGGTGTTGGGGAACCAGTCATGCATCAAACATGATGCAAAACATTACCGAAGGATGGATTCCAGACTACCGTCTGCCTCTGTTTTTTGGTCTCGATATCCACTTGTGATAAGAGTGACGTGATTACGAAAAACTAATGTTTGATTCCCCTAAAATAGAATTTAAAGTCGTTTTGTAGAAAGTAATTAAAACGCACGTAAATCACACGTGATAAAGGATTACCCCAAAACACTTGAGCTAAGGCACAAAACCGCTGGCTTGGATTGACGCATTATCCCATCAGTTAGCGAATTAATTCGATCCATACGATAAAAGTGTCACTGGCGAGATGGTAATAGATTAGAGACATGAATTTTGAAAGATGCACCTCTTAGAAACACACTCGTACTGCATTCACAACACCTCACTTGGTTCGAAATGTTGTTTAGCATCAGCGTTTCATTTAGCCATCTCTTAGTGTACGCACTTTGTGTGAAGGTCTGCAGTCTATGCTCCACGAAAGAGAAGCCGTTTTTGAATTATTCTTAAAGGACATTACTTATTAAATCAATGTTTAAGGAAAACTCACCAACAATTTATTAACCAGGGAACAGTTTCAATGTATTTAAGAGATCTTGCCGAATTTGGTAGTCTCAATTAGGAGTCTCACGTATACAGGCCTTAGAGATCTCACTGTGACAGCTATGACCACACAGACAACAGAATGTTTCAGTGAGGAAAACCCTTGGAAATAAGCAAAATATTCCAAAACGCCGGCTGTCTCTTATTCAGAGGCTTTGCGGATTTACCCCTGAACAGCTGATAGCCATCATCCTACGCCCACGATGAATCGAAAATATATAATAAACAGCGTTTTTGACTACTCAAATAACCAAGCACACAGAATCGCTTTTTAAACTTTCGGAAGTCTATGTAATATATACGTATTTCTTTCAAAAACTTCTCACCGTTAGAAAACCTCTATCGAGAACCTTCTCTCAATATTGTTAGAAACACTAGATGTTTTGTCCCCATGGTTCGTCTCAATAACCCACGGATCTGGTCAAAATAATCGTTGTCTTCCTTTTCAATAATTCATTAAGTCAGTGGATACTTGATTCACTTCACCGCACAACAGCTGACCAGGATTTTGATCACACAAGCCAGCCAGTACCGATTGGAAAATCGATGTAGGTCATTTGAACACTTAGTGCCACCGCCATTTGCTTAAACAGGATTTGGGCATGCATTTAGGTTTTCACATTTCATTTCACGCAACACGAATATTTTTGCAAAGACCCACTTTTCCCAGTCTCTCTCTGGGAGACATTACACACAAGATTTAATAACCCACACCTTTTTCTAATCGAATCATTTGCCATCTAAAAGGAAGACAGGTTTTTTTCAAGTTTTAATTTCCCTCATTTATTCGGCAGATCAGAACCGTATCGATTGGTCCAATCAATAGAGTTGTTGTTTCTCGCCTCAGTGATTGCACACCGTCTAAGTTGTCGTGTTGCTGATATGCTAGTAAACCCGTCTTCACGGGTGAAATTAAACTAAACTTCCAAAATGGTTTTTGCCGGTAAACACACACAAGGGATCGCAGATATCCTAGTGTGATTCAGCTGATGACTAGTCCCCAAGAAAACCATGATTTGAATTCCCAACACATTGGATTGGTTTGGAATGTGGTTGGTCTCAACCGGGCGGTGGGTCTTCACAAAATACAACATCCTACCAGTGCGTCAAAAACCTGAACTTATCGACTTACAAATTCACCAATGGGAATGAATAGGCAGGGCAAATTAGGTTTTAAAAATTGTCACTCAGCCACGCGGTGTTCCCTTGGAATAAACCGTGGGGACATGAAACTGTGTATGTTGTTTCGTGTCCAGTTCAGTGGAGTGATCAAATTCGTATGAAAAGTCCAACGACCTCGCAATGAGAACGGAGAAAGACCTCCACATACGGCAGGCCATTTTTTGAGGATCTCACTGTGTTATAGGAATTTTAGCACAATGATACCTAAAGCAACGTTTTATTGAGTGAAGATTTATGTGAAATTCGTCGAAGACAGTAAAAATGAACCCCTGTATCCATAAATAAAGCTTTAGGGTGACACAGATATCGTTAGATAAATGACGGTATAGAAACCGGAATAACCGTTTGGTACCATACGAAGGTGTGACGTATTAAATGTATGCTTTGAGTCATTCGTTCCTGGGCTTATAGAAATTGCGCTGTTTGATGATCCTTTTTGCGAAATACGGACCTTCTAGGACAAACCCATCTGTTTTTTAAAAATCTTCGCGTTACATTTTGGATTTATTCGTGAAAGGCATTCGGTAAGCGCGAGAAAACCAACAAGATCTCAGTTCTGGAATCTTGATTATAGGTTCCGCACCGAACAGTTCGGTCTTCTAGCTATAAGCCGTATATGGATTTATTTACCTCCAGTTTTATAAACCACAAATAAAGAGGCCGTGGTAAGCTTGAGCAGCTCATCAACGCCTGACTATTGTAGTTTATGAAGACGTTTAGTCTGCAGCGAGCCATGCATTCAAAGCACCAGTTTTGATAGAAGAGAGAATAAAAGAAACTTAGGGAGGTTAAACGGATACTCACTGGCGACATCATTATCCCTAGGAAAATGAGTCGAGACAGTTTTTTATATTTCAAACAAGGAGCATTATTAGAGTGTTTTTTAATGAATGTAGCAGGCGTGGCTGAACAACAATCGTTCAGTTGGCATGCCTTTTGAAATAGGACGGTTTTTTAACCTAGGTGACAACCTTCTAAAATTACCCTCCCACCCACTGTAGGCGTTCGAAGAAGCAATCAGTGGTTTCACTCAGTAAATCAGTAGACTACGCCAAAATGAATTTTGCCAGCAGCTTTTCTGGTTAAAAGGTAATATAATTAGACCATTAATATTCCGGTGCTTAATCTGTTCACGACAAAGCAACAACGAACTTCATGAGCTGTTGATTTGGAGCTGAGCTCGAGATAGCTCAGTGATTAAGGCCAGCATCTTGACTGCTCCCGTCTAGGCTTGAGTAAACTGGCAGTATCTCAGCCCTGGTGCCTCCTTCGGGTTGCACGGTAGCTAGGCACCGAAGGGGTAGTATAGCTGAACAGTTATTTTTTATTTGGGGTCGGTTCTTCTTGTGAATAATGGCCATAACGACATGTGAACATTCGAGAAGTTTACAATAGTGGGGTTCGTCAAAAAACTGTGGATTTCTAAGAAAGCTTTGATGTAATTTTCAGCAAAGTACTAGAGTGTAGGATTTCACATGAAAGGACACTATCACCGAAACGTTTTAGCTCATCTTAGAGAGGGGTACTTTTCGTCTGTCCATCTTCGGAGGTTGACTACGTCCAAATATTATTGATATGGTCGTAGGACGAAGCACAATCTCGTTTTGGAATAAGCTCTTGTCACAATTCAGTTCAGGATGACGAATTATTTCGTTTTCTGTCAGAAAATTGGTGCACCTGGCGAATCCATAATGATTCCACCTTATTTCCTATAGATATTATCAATAAATTGGTACTGTATACTGAAGGTGCACCAAAATACTGGTTCTCTCACAAGAATGATAGGAATACCGAAGTCGATCTCAGTAGGATTGAGTCACCCACACGAGTAATCTATAGTTTCTGTCGGAAAGAACAGAGGCATCACTTCGACAAAAACAACAGTTTTATTGTTTCAAATCTGATGTTTCCGGATTGAGCTTCCTGTAGCCAATGAACTACTGCATTATAAGCGGAAACAGTCGTATTCAGGATGGGTCGTCAACAGCGGCCCATATAACCAAGGTACGGATATCCTTGTAAGTTTCAAGCACTCACAGTTTGTTTACGTAGCAATTCGCTGGTTTTTCAATCGCTTCACTCAATCAGCGAAACGTATCTCAACGTAAGCAGTTTGGTTCTTCTCGCCCGACCCATGGAACTTTGTTTCATCAAGCCGTGCCGTATTTTTTCCTGGTCTCTTCACCTGATTGTGTGAGTACTATATCTTGTAATTGACGCAGGTCTATTGAAGCCTGTGTACGTTGTGGTTGGTTGAAATGCATCGACAGGTGTAACAGGCATTCACCAGGTTTGCTGTGAAATCCTAGAGGACAGTAGATGATTCTGCCATTGGAGTGATTCTGCCTGGCGGCATCAATTTTTACCGCTTCCGCATGAGAAAAAATGTTTGGCCTAACGACAGTGCTTTAGTAAATTAAAGTTTGGTCAGAAATGTTGTGGGCATAAAAAACCAAGTGATTGAGTTGAGTGATGGCGTAATTATGAACCGTTAGTTACAAGTACGAATGCTCCATAATTATAACAAAGTCTAGAGCGAAGTATTTAATTTACAAATTGAGTGAGCCTATTTCGTGCCGATAAAACGATGTCCGATAAACTGATCGAACTACGCCATCACATTGGGGCACTAAATTAGGGATGATATTTGAATCCGGATATTGTCGAAAGATATTACGCTTATCAAAACTGCATGATTGATACGTGAAGGAAGGAATAATTTCTTGGTCCAACGTCAAATGGAAGAACTATATAGGCTAGAAATCACTGGCTTAGAACAGGCCTAGTAGAACGTTAGATTAGCCTTCTGTTTTTTTGCTCACAAGTGGGATAGAAACAGTTCGAACTCTTGCATGAAGAACATTTATAGGGTCTAGCAAGTAAGGTTCCCTGCTTTCGCACGATTACTGGTATGCATCCATTAGCCGTTCAATCCATCAGTTGTCCAGGTAGTCCTGATGAGCCAGTAATTTCTCGTGTGACACATTCGGCGAAGTGATCTCGCCTGCTGGTTAAAAAAATCAACTTTCAAAACCGAAAATTTCACCTCAACTTGACTGCTGACTGCTTCAGATTTCTTCCAACGCAGTAGACAGACCGTGAGGGATTGGGTATTCCAGTGTTGCAGTCAGTGAAGACAAATGTAGGGAGCAGGAACAGAGAGAGTGTTGCATCTGCTAGCGTTCAAAATGTATTGCTGAAGGGGACTTTATTTACGAAGGGCTTAGTGGCTCAGGTGTGGAGGTGCAGATGTGCTCTTTTCTTCTCGTTTACAATTGCTGGACTTCTGAGGAAGTCGGGCAACTGAGTTTTCTAGTCGATGATCGCTCAAATGATATCTGCACCAACGACTTGGATTTGGACTTACCCAGAGCTGACAGAATCGCAGCCGACCAAAACGTTTCGCCCAGTAGGGCGGGTATGAACAGCAGTCCACACATCCTCTCACCATACTTGTTCTGAAACGGATCCAACATGGTCACGAAGGCAAGTGACCTCATTCGTTTGGCAAAAAAGAAGCCACCTGTGGGGAAAAACAACAAGTGACCAAGTGACCACTGATAGCTTAGTGTGCTGAAGCCTTCAAAAGACCTAGCACAGACGACATCTTGCCGATAGATAGTGTGTAATTGACTGAAGGCTTCCTGGATGGCAATAGTACATTTCAAATGGCTTGATTTATTGGCTTCTTAACTGCAGTAGAAACTGAGTCTGAAGCTGGCGGTGAAACATCAGTGGATGATCTAACAGATTCGCCTCGTTTTTTTGACAAGGGGAAACCTCTCCACTAGGCCTCCCGCGGCACTAAACACATCTGGCTCTACTGGTGGGGCGTTGATTTGTTTCAGTTTGTTGGGTAGAATTTACTATACAAAGTTTAAAAAAAAGTCCTGCAGGAAAACAAACATGCATTTCTTGTTGGGTGGATAAGCGTTCAAAATCTGCCATGTAACTTTCCCCCTTTTAAGTTTATTTTCGGTGTACTGTGATATAAACTTTTATGTTTGCCGAAATCGTTCTTGCGTAAACACAACGATTTGCTTTATTATTTTGTATATTATCCAGCACGCTGAATTGAAAAACCGTGTGTCGTAAGCTGTTGATCTTATGTGAAAATGTGCCATTTTTCGTCTTAATTACAGCGGTCGGTAGCCAATTTTAAAGTACTCATGAGGATCGGACTCGGGTAACAACCCTATCTACTCCATCGCCAGGACATCTTCTCCTTGGGAGTTCTTGTTTTGCCTCAAAATAAAAGGCGAAAATGAGAGTCGCAAAGTGAAACATCAAAAATGGAAACGCGTTAGTTACTGCGTCTGAAGGAGCGTAAAATGTAAGGAAAGTGTGCAGGTAAATCTGTTCTCCTGATATATTTGAGTGTTTTTTGTCATAAGCCCTTAGGCGAACAACAACGGTAGTGTGTAACAAGATTATGCTTTCAAATAGCAACCGGTATTTCAGAACAAAATGTGTGCATCGAAACACAACACCATCAACTTGATTACCAGGGCACGTGTGCGAATACTCGCCATCTCGTAATTTCTAGGGCTTTCGTCCATTAATAGGCCAACAGAGACCGCTATGCCGAAAAGAAAAGTTTACTCGCCCACTGGAGATGGCCCATATTAGGGGGATAACACACCAACTCATAGTTGACAAGTGACTCAGTTCTGGGTCCTGTAGCAAAGCAGTCTCACTTTTGAAAGGTCTACTGCTGTAAACACCGACTCATTACTTTAAAGAGTAAGAAGCACCTATATATATATATATATATATATATATATATATATATATACTCTGACTCTTTGCCAGTCTGGAGCAGTACAAATAGGTTCTTTCTTAGCCACGAATTTCTAAAGAGCAATTACTCTACACGAATTACCACTCACCAAGAACTAGACTTGCTGCGTAGCCAATCGGTGCTTGACACCAAACCAAGCCTTGACCGGGACGAAAGGTGTTCTCTGCGGTGCCATTGATATAACCACCTCCAACCCAAGTAGCTGTGGATAAAAAGGGAGAAAGAAAAGTGGAAGGGAATCCATTATCAAATTTCATCAATACGGAAAGCAAACACAGTGCTTGTTGTTCGCCATGTCCACTTTTGCTACAAACACGTTGACTTTTACGTCTTGTCAATAAAGGATACTTAATCTCATGCGGCAAGAAAGCCGAAGTTATCAAACCCACTAATCAAAATTGTTATTGAATACACTTTTCCACGTATTTTTCTGCCTTAGTGTTGACGATTATAGTTTTGAGAGCCTTATCCGAAAGCTGACTGGTTGCTCGGCTGTTTGAATTGCGAATTCTCATGGCTCTACATCAAAGTCAGTAACATTTCTTGTGAATCGAACGGGGTATTTCCTAATAAGAAAGTGGTACAATTAGGTGTAGAAATTTTATGGGCACTGACACCTTGGAATGGTGACGTTTACACGTCGACTGCACCCTGGACGATGAAAACACGACCCACCGACCCTGGTTGCATTCTGATTGGTCGGGATATCCACCAACGGGAATCAGAGGCCATAACCGTCGATCCGGCACGGCGTCGCACACGGTCACGTAGCTGAGTGTCGAATACTTCACCATAGGTTGTCTCAAGCAGCATTTCTGGTATGCACTAATAGAAGGTACGGTATGTCACACCGCAAAAACCGTATCTGCCAGTCGGTCATTAAAGGACCGACCAAACAAACTACTGAATGGACAGGAGTAGGCACAGCGGGATTCAAACTTCCAAAGCTTCGCTAAAACGTACCAGCCTCTCAGCACTGACTTAAAAAACGAGTTCAATGGGCCGTCGGAAAGTTTAACCGGATAAAATCATTCAGCAGTGAGAAAAAGTGTCACAACCATGACAGTGGATGCCATTCGCACTGGTATATCCTTAGGAGTGTAGCATTTGAGTTGACCAAAGGTTTACCACAACCAGCATTCTAACTCACTCGAGTTCATTGGTTCGGTGCAATTTTCTGCTGACAACCATTCAGTATTAGTTGACACTAACGTAGTTCTAAAGAGTTCATGCTATGTGGACCAAAAGATATCGAGCAGTCATTTAAAACCACAATCCATACAGCCGTTTAGTCTTGACCACACAAATGGGAAAAATCTATACGAAAAAATGATCTACGCACCAGTCATAGTGAATATGCCCACTAGCAGTCCGATGTTTCTTCCGGCAAGCATCACGTCCTCCGTCTCCGTGGTTCCGGCTGGATTGGACCTGGATTTTCTGGCTGCCCAAAACCCCACGAGGAGAATGAGCAAATAGAATATGATGATAGCAACCAGCCCCGGGATGTACAACATGATGATGACGCAGTTGTGCCAGCTGCTAACGGTTTGAAACCAACGGCGTGGGGATTCTTGAGTTTCTGGTGAGATCGGACAAACGAAAACAGATATTTTAATCGAAGATACCGACTATTTGTAAGTACTACTACTTTATCACAATTAGCGTTATTTCACATTTAAATTACAAATGCGAAAAACTGAAGAGAATGGAGACCATTTTAATTGAAACATTGAAAAGAGGGGGGATTCCTAAGACAGAATCCGGAGGAAGGGTGATACTGTAGTTTATCTTCCAAGTATCACATACCACCCGTAAGTAGTACTTTGGAGGACGGTTTAAATCGAGTCAAGTTAGGGGCAGTGAGCTTTCGCAACGTGTTTCAAGGGATTCGATAGTAAATAAAAAAGTGGATGGAACGTTTTAAAGAGACGGTTAACGAAAGTTCAACTACCTGAAGTGATTTACGACACAATAACAGTTCTTCGGCATGATAGTGATACGGGAAACTTGGTTGTTGGTCTGTTCGCTGAACTTGGCAGTTGGATTGCAAACGTTTCATCACCAATCGAGCTGACATCGTTAGTCCAGAGTTGGGTGGGTTAAGTGGGGAAGGATTATTGATTTGGTGGACAGATGTACAACAAAGCTGTAGCTGTATTCGTGAACGACGTCGAAGTGGGTTTGAATACATCACAGTAAAAACTGTGATCAACGGGAAAACATTCTCTTAGTGTGGGAAGAAAGACCCGAAAGAAAGATTACAGGCGACAACAAATTTTCAAGTAAAATTTCGTGGAATTGAGTGGTAGTCAAGTTTCAGAGATCAGAAGGAATATCTTCAAACCTTTAAAACGCAGATTCGTAATATTTTGTCAAGGTAAGTTAAGCTTGCAGTATGACACATGGATATCCAAATGGATAACAGTTAAGGAGATAGCGGTTTGTAAAACCGGCGAAGCATGCCTCTGATAAAGCTACCCTAGTACCTTCAATTTAGTAGAATAAGAGCAGTTCAAACGCCGGTGTTGAGTTCAAACCACGGACCTTCCAGTCAGTTAGTTCGCACCTTAACCCCTGAGCTATCTCAACCTCGGCGTCAAAGATATCTTGGATAAAATGTAAATTATAACGACAAGAGGTCGAAACACCCGCGACAACCTCGGCAGTCGACTCCAGGCGACGAGAGATCTGGGCGTTGAAGTATGTACGAAGGGATAATGGGGAAGGAACTGGGATCTAAACGACACTTAGGTGAAATATATCCTAGTTGCGAGGTAGTTACAGAGAACATTCGTTAGGTGTTTATCGACATCACCATCAAAAGTATACTATAGCAGCGCTCTTTGGTAAATGTCCAGGAGCGTATCAGGGCGTTCCAAAAATATCAATCTGACCTCGTCTGCTTCTTCCTTGTTTATCAAGGCAGTCTGAATCATCTACATGTGACACCATGTGACACTTGCCACCAATTTTAAAAGCATTGAAGACGACGGAGCTGCGATCAATCGAAGGCTTGAGGACTAGTGACTTGCCGACTTATCTTTACCAAGCAGGAATTTTACCCCGAATCAAACTATTCGGCTAATTGAGTAGTGAGTTTTCTCTACAGACGACAGCTGCTCCAGCTTAAAAGTTCACTCTCTGAGGCGGGCACCGTTAAGTTTTTATTGTGAATTGTAGCCTGAGAAACCAATGTCATAACTGCTTACCCGGAGAAAATTCGTAACAGTAATAACACGCAAGATGCGAACAAGATTGCCCTGGTGACTTGTGCATTCCTTTGGTTGAATGCGGTTAAAGAGAGAGGTGGTTGTTTACCCCAACCACCTTGATTCAAAAAACTACTCAGAAGATATTCAAATAAAGGAATTAGGACATGAGAAGACTATGCACACGTTTTATGAGAGAAAACATACCTCGGTTGTGGAATCCACCCGCTGACTACCTACCTGATGAATGACAGTCTGCCAGCTGTGTTAAAACATTCTGCCCTTGAAATTCACGTGTAGTCAGCCAATCATCCATCCTTATTTCGTGGCTTATTCAGTCGTGTCCTGAATACTATACACGGACACAATTGGATTAGCTCTATCGCTATACCCAGAATAATCTCTGCAACAAACAGGCATGCAGAGATCTTCCGCTTTAGTTTTAAAAGAGACTTGTTATCAGCGTATAGCAACAGCCATGTCTCTTGTATAGAGGGAGGTTTACCTGTTTTAAAAGTTCAGTCATATTGGTAGGTAAATTTCACTAAACACGTGAACAGCGCACCTTGAGATGTAGCACCGAATTTCATCAATTTGCCTTCCCATGAGTTTGTTGCGCAGCAGTACGTACTTATTGGTGCGCATCCACAGAAGCTGTTATTCATACTGGTTCATTCTAATGAGCAATAGAGCTTTCCTTTTAAAGGTGACCTCAATAGTCTATATCGCCATCCTGTCTCATTCTGCAGAGAGCATAGTTCAGTTCCCATAATAACACACAGAGCTTCCGAAACTGTCACACATCGTCTAAGAACTGCTCTCTGGAGAACGCTTATTATAGTATAACTAAGGGTGCACCTCATCAGTACGCGCCTGGTGGACATAAATGTGAGAGATAGACTGCGCGCCGACGACCCTTCATCAGTTTTCGAGGATTCCGCAAACGCCGCACGAATCGGCGTCTGGCCCAAAAAATAACTGGGCATTTACCGTCCAAAATGTGAACCATGGTCAGTGCAATCGATACGAACCACAAGTCAACCGAGCTCGACCGTCCAATGCGATGTATCGTGTGCCGTCTAATCATTAGAAGGTCATTCGCAAAACCCTCAAAACGGCACAGCAGATTACAATCAGGCGGCATCGAATACCACTCAGTTATCAAAAAAAGCACTTGGAGGCAAGGATATTACCTTGGCCAACAAATGCTCCCTTTCTGAGAGAAACTCAAAAACACGTTTGAGGGGCACTCATTTCTGAGTTGTGACCAACAAACATATCACCTATTGTCCTCTCAGTCCCGCAAATTACTCATAAGTATGCTTGCCCGGGAAGATTTTATCGAAAGCACTGCAAGGTCCCAAGTGGAGTTTTAAAAGAGTCTCTGTACGTGTAGATTTCTGAAATTTTGTTATAAACATTGTTCGATGTTCAAGCTCACGTTGGTCATTACTGTCACCCTCATTGACAGCAATACACTAGTAGTATATATTGGTGCTTAGCTGCTACACGATAATGGAGGAAGAAAGCCTTCGTAAAGAGTAAAAGGAAGGAATGGTAGGGGATTAGTGCAAAGAAGCCCGTGTACTTTTAAGGAAAACGACCAAGAATAAGGTGCTTGCATCTCTGGACAACAGTAAAGTAATTTCTGAATATCACAGCGATTTAGGGGGCCAGCAATTCATAACAGAAAAGCACTCGAACTTTGTTCTTGGAGGAAACTGCTTGTTGATTCTTCCTGTGAATCAAGGATGATCAAGGGTTATTTTCTTTTCTGTTCTGGATACCCATAAGTAGCGTGATTTACGCCCGTTTATTATAACGCCGTTTTAGCTTCCTTACTGCTCGTTCCCCGGGTTTTACTCCTACCTAAGGTCTGCTTATTCTCTGGTAACTGATATCAATGTTTTGTTGCCCGTCCGTCTTTGCTTGCAAATTCATGTTAGCTCTACCTATTTTTGAGCGCCCGACCGGGGATCGAACTCAGAGCACATCAGCTGGTAGGCGAGCGTATTATTCGCTGTACCAACTCGACGCCCCAGAAGACTCTGCCTTTTGTATTACACATATACCACATATGCCAGACAGTTTTTGTTGGGATTTGTTTTAAACGGACCTCAGTGCGCAATCCGATCTGTCACGTGACACGAGCTGCCGCATCGCGCCGTCAGCCAGACAGTTCCTTACCTCCCGAAAGTACTGGTTGTTTTCCGCGCCGTTATCTCTCTATCCGGCCAATTTACACTGACTAACTGCCCGTATCTGTACGTTTGTACATCGTTTGGTACTCACTTTCTATTGCTTCTACAGAGCCCTGCTGCCTGCTACTGCCGATTACGATTTTATTGATTGTACGTTTTGCTTAATTCACGATTTTTATCGACCCGTTTGTCCATGGAACCAGTTCTTGACAGTCCTCAATACATCATCTACTGCGCTCGTCTGTCTGTTCCTTTTGCCTACTGCGTATAATCCGGCTGCCGCAATCGTCCTGTGAGATCCTTAGCTGTCCGGATCTTACACTATTCATATGCAAGCTCTCGGACTGTTCACAACCGGTTTCTCCCTACTTAGGACTCATTAAGTAGCCGCACTCCCAAAGTTTCCATCAACCGCACACTCTGCCTGAACCAAAAATGTGTGAAATTCGACAAATACACTCATTTGCATACCAGTTTGGTTTTAACGGCAGACTCAGCTGAATCCTGGCTGGAGAATACCATGGACCAGAGATTCAGTTGAGTCTCGCGTGAAAATTGAATTGGTCTCACTGGAACAAACGGTTGACGGAAACTCTTGGACTGCGCCTACTTGATGAGCCCCAAGAAAGGCGAAACTGGTCGTGCTTGTCCAATAGTTTTCAGCCGACTTATGAGTAGTAACCATTAAATGGGGATTCTTCTACGGTTTGTTTGACTCTCGAACATGTGCTAGATCCCTCAAAGCAAAGGGATGAATAAACACGCCGCGGATAAACTTCGGTTGATGGTGCGCTAGTGACACGTGGCGCTTTTGACAACAGCAAAGCACAGAGGGAGAGTGGGTTTACAAAGATTGTTCAGATGTTTGTTCATTTTGGAGTGGGATTATTGTCTACAGCAGGAGGTGTTATCCCGGCTGCAAACAAATTACGGAAAACGCACATTTAAATGTCAAACAAATAATGAAATATGTACGAAAATCTCTCAAGACCAATCTATTTTTGATTGGTTACGTTGAGCCATTATTTGGAATGTATACGGTGGGACCAGGAACACTTGGGAGGTGTCTGGGAGCTGTTGACAAATGATGTCTCAGAACCATTTCAGGGGGGGCAGTAGACACGATAGCAGTAGACAAGATAACCAGTAATCCGTAACGTAATGCGTAATGCATCCAAACTCATAAGCACCAGTGTGCGGACGAAAGCTCATTGATGCTGTCTCCTTGCATGACGATGAATCGTTTGCAAGCCAATTCGCAAGCTCGGTGAACAGATCAGCTGCAACCTGATAACTAGACATATTTCTCCCCTTCATGTTATCGTCCTTCACACTAGGTTCACATTCGGATACTCGTGATTCACTAGCCTCCAACATCGCGACTGCTGTGAGTGGAAGTGAATGTGGGAAACCTTCTGCGTTATAGGTCACGTCGGGCGATGGCGAGTCGACCAATAATTTTGCTGCCTTCTGATGTTTTTCGGTTAGCGGGGATATGTCGACTCAGCAATGTGGCAGCCTTAGTACCGGAAGAAATCACGACGAAATCCTCGCTTCAGAGGGATGTGGCCTGGTCAAATGACTAGCTGAGTCCGTGAATCCGAAGAAG
>SJOL01004668.1:23929-62401 GCA_004794785.1 Opisthorchis felineus | reverse complement strand
TGCAACCACCGTTCGAAATGTGTGAGTTTGAGGTTAACATCGATTTGATGGAATCAAAGGATATTTGTCACTCATTGGCATTGTCGTTAGTCGACAGCCTAGTGAAGGACGCACACACAGTATTCAAAGCGGACAATAAGGCACTGTGGACAATAATCAATAATCTGTACTCGCGACAGTGAGAGGTGAAGCGCGCTGTGTCGCACCAATGTTAGTAGGTTCTGAAGGATGATCGTACTAAACAGAAAAACTGACACTGGGCGACACTTCTGGATGGAAAACAAAGCCTCTGATACACAATTTCAAGTTCACGAGCTGTAAAATACCACATAAATATTGCTCAAGTATGCAGCCGTGCCAGGTATACCTCTTGACATGGTATCCATAAGTTTTTTAAAGGTCGGTGGTCAGTCTGTTTTGCTGATACTGTCCGCGGCGTGCACTTTTGAGTAAAAGCTCTTTAGGTTCTTGTGACAGTCGAACTTATCCTAAGCTTGTGCAAGATCTAACTTCACAAAGAAGTCACCTCAGCTGTGCATCGTGAGTGAACCATCAGGAACAGATGGAGGATAGAGATGAGGCCCCAATAGTGGGTTAAGACATGCACAGTAATCCGCGCACAGTCTTACTCTACCATTTGTCTTCCTAACACTAACCACTTGGGTGACCCAAGCTGGAATAATGACCCCGGCTTGCGCAAGCCACTCCTCGCCTTTTGATCAACAGCTGAAATGGCGGCATGGGGAACCGGTCGTTTGAGTAGGAATACTGGCTTTGTCCTCGATTTAAGGTACAGAGCGGCCCTGGCTTCTGTACAACATCCAATGATGCTGTCAACTGCAACCTGCTGTGACATCATTGGTGTGACTGAAGTCAGAGATAGGTCCGTGAATAAACTGTTGTAACCACAGACATTAAGTGACAGATATAATGTCCAGTCCGAAAGGAGATTCAATCAAAATCAGAGAGATAACACTCAACAGAAGTGCTGATATTATCACGGGCAACAAAGCAATGAACTTCATCAACTGAGGTAATTAGGTCACTTGGTGTGCCGCTCGATCTTTCTATTGTTCACCTGATTCATAAGTTGACCGACAGTTGCTGCGATACTTACATCCGCAGAACAGATTGGTGTATTTCACACCTCGCACAGTCGAAGTTTATGAAATGGCAATTGTCAGGGGGGCAACAGAAAATTAAGGCCATTTTTCACCAACTGCTAGGGACATTGCGACGACGGTTTATTCGGTCGACCCCAGTTAGACATTTTCAATCTTGCCGTGCAAACAAAACCACCGACCATTTTTATTCACCGAGGACCTGTTGCTTAAGGCCTGGAAGCTCGCACTACCTGAACAAAGGCTACTGTCCCAAGCTACCTACTTGCCAGCATACTGATACCATTCCTCTGTTGTGTCACATGACTATGCATTTTCTTCATTGACGCTTACCGATTGATGTGTTTCATATTGGTGACTGAAGGAAACGGATGAACCGTCAACATTCCATCGTCTGTCGTATTGCTGTGTTTGTCAAGTAGAGATTTTTGCTTAACTTCGACTTTACGCCTATGCAAGCCAGCTACAAAGTGGCCGATTATAAAAGAGATCAAAACTGCAGCTGAAGACTTTCAAAGCATCACGGCACCTCGACGTCATGGTATACTGGGTTGAGTTGTTCTACTTGTTAGTACAGTTAAGTTTTGAGTCCCGGGGCTCACAGTGCAAATCGGCCTCAGCACCGATACTGCTTTGCTGATTACAAGTGGGAAGATTTCCATTCTGAAATAAAAATAATTCACTGGAATATCCAAGTGGAATATTCAGACCATAAATAAATCAAATTTTCCGCGACGGAGGTGTGAAATTGTATTTCACAAAGTATCTTCAGCTAGAGATGTTACGATTAGTTTTTAGTTGTAATCCTGAGGCAACGCACTGTTGACGGTAGCCTACAGATGGCACAGCGCCTTGTCGCATCTTGAAGATATACTGGCCTAGCAGTACATCATTTCAAAACCCGAGGTTATGCCTGAGTGGTAGTGCTCGTCTAATGATGCTTTTTGATTCAAATGCGTGATATAAGACACGGTATATTACAACACTACGACCCAAGGATTACTAAGCAAATCACTCCGGTTGAAATTTGTTGGAATATTGGTAGCTCGGGTGCATTAGTTGGTAATTGATCAGGTGGCTGTTGATCTGTTCGCTGAGCTTGGCAATTGATTTGCAAACGTTTCGTCACCATTCGAGGGGACATCTTCAGTGCGCTGTTGGGTACTGAGGATGTCTGCTCGAATGGTGACGAAACGTTTGCAAACCAATTGCCAAGCTCAGGAAAGAGATCAACAGCCACCTGACCAATTACCAACTCCGCTTGAAATTTTCGCCTCGAACTGATACATGTACTTTTGCCCTCAACTTCTTTTCGACTTTAGGACCTTAAGCTTCCGACCACATCTGGCATGTCGACTTTCTCGCCAAGCTTCCGATTAATGGTTCGAACTCAAAAGCTATTAAGTAAGTTGGTGGCTTCCCCAAACGTCATGGGTTATGTAGAAATTAATCGAACGACCGCTGTATTAGCACAGGAGCCCCCCCCCAAGGATCGTTATTTTCCAGTATCTATAGTTTGGCGGAAGCCCTTGTCCTTCAATATTCCAACTTCATCTGTTGCATCTTTCTGATTATCAGCGGGTGTCTGGCAGTCGGACTGTGATGACTGGCCTTTTCCAAAGTCGGTATTCGTAAACTCTGTAGATGGATATCATCTCTCGCAACCGCATTACCACGTATATCTCCTCTCCGCCCATCGCTATTCACTTGTTTTGCAGCCCTCCATGCATGCTGACTGTGGTATTCATTCTCCATCTTTCACTGTGCAAAGACTGACATTTTTCGCAAACTCTGCTGGTCTACAGGTGGAATCTGAAGAAGACGCAACTAGTTCCAGTTCGTCACTTGTGTGTGATTTGGTGCTCAAGTACAACATACGGTTGAGGAAACCTCGAGGACCATGCATACCTGATGAACCCGAAGATGGTGGAACTGGTAGTGGGCCGTCGAACAACTTTCAGTAACCATGTGAGTAGTATGTTGCATCAAGTAAAAAGTTATCTCCATGCAGTGATCTCAAAAAAATTGGCGCCACCTAAGTTTTCCTTCGTACAAAGCCTAAATTCGTCCCATTCTGAAATGTTTTCTTGTTTTATGGGATATCGTGTCTTATGATTAGCTTTCGTTAGTGAATCAAGCTCACCAGGTCATTCGTTCCACTACCACTCACTTTCTAGCAGTTTACTGTTTCCTTGGTCGATATTTGACAGCTTCATCTTTATTCAACGTCATTGCTGAGGTGTGTGCTCTTCAGAGGCAGTCTTTATCGCCCCGTCCTTAAAACATCCGATCATATCGCTCGTGCTGGTTCTCCACTGGATCTTTACCAAGTCTCTCGTCAGGTGAGGACGGATATTTCAGCCTTTTGATGATATCTGCAATTTAAAACTCTCTATCGGCGACTTATTTTCTTCTCCTAAAACCTTCAATCTTTTTTCAGGATGCACCACAACACCCACTCACATGGGTGTTTTTTTATGTTGTCTCTTTATACCATTTTGGTTTTAATCACCATTTTACAAGAGGACTATTTGATCCTGGGTTTTCTGTTGGCCTGTTACACTGTTTTTCAGAGAAGTGAACTCATCCATGCAAATCTCTTTTTTCTAGTGGAGAGCTGAAGTTCGGTCGAACTTTTGAAGACACACCAACAATTTGTGGTGTGGGTTTTGGTCTGCTGTGATGTCTCGTGTGAAATATTTTCACCTCACCTCATTGTGTGCCCTGCTACCGCAGTTAGCACGAAGCGAAGCACAGAAGTGGCATGAAAGACGTGAAACAAATGACCGTCAAGAACGGGACAAATTGAAAGCACCTTACTCTGATTGATCAATAAGATATTTATCAAGAGAAGGTCATCAGATAGCTGGTTGGTAAAATGTTGCATTGAGTAATTTTTCTCCATGTCACGTCAGATTAAGTCACACTGTACTCAATGCACTCACGAAACCTCCGAGAAACTGTACTGCGCACTAAGCTTATTGTCACTGCTTTTGCGATGGTTTCAAATGACCCAGTTGTCTGCATCGGTTTCTTTAAAAAGTTTGTGAACATGAAGAATTTAGAATGTGAGGAGGACATCAGTGAAATAGACAGCGCTGATAGAGAGTGCACATCTGTCTAGAGCTGCCCATCGCCGAATGAAATATGCAAACGATCCATGCAATTATCAAAATATCTGCACTTTTGTACAATGCATTGTTTGAGCACACTACCAACACATTCGGTTTTGGTTCGTCTTCTTCATCTTGTTGCCTTGTCTGGATGAAGTACTGCTCACCGAGGTGTAAATTCGTATTTCAGTTTCATCTTACTCACGAAGGGAATTGACATTTCTTTCTGAATGACATTTTATCTCGGCAGCCTCTTTCAGTAAAGGGTATATTCATTTAGAGCTCCCTGTTTTCCACTAGAATTGCTGTTGAACTAGGGACCATACAGTCCATTCCTTTTCGGTCCATTCTTCTACATCTAGTGGAAGGGAGATGAATAGGAAACTCTGTAGCATGCTATAGAGGAGAATGTTGGTAGCCCAGATAGCGTAGATGGTCGTTGGTTTGTTCGCTGAGCTGGGCAATTTGACTGCAAACGTTTCATCACCAGTCGAGGTGACATCACCAGTGCGTTGTTAGGGAGCGTAGTGGTGCGTAGCTAACAAGCTTGCAGTAATCGGCGGACTGGACAGGACAAGCCACATGTCTGGTTTCAAAACAACCCAGTTCAGTTAGAACATAAATACCAAAGACGATGTTCGGGGAATTAGTATGAACAGTCACCGCGACTGCATGTCTGTGGTAGTAGGCCGTTACCCTTGGGTGGAGTTACGGAAAAGACTGTATACTGAGGAGAATGCAGAGGTCATAGAAACTCCAAGAGGACCGTCACACTATAAGAAATAACTAAATAAACAGTTACTGATGAACCTAGATGCACCGGACAGACGGAAGATGCTGCAAACAAAGAAGCCCTCATCATCATCAGGAAAGCAACATACGTGGTGACAGTGATGCTTCACTGTTGTACAACCACAAAGTTTATTTACTTACACTTAAAGCCCTAAAGTAAAAAAGGATAAAAGTGTTGGTGAGGGAGGGACCTGGTGCTGGCCTGTCTTGAGCATTCCGAGGATCTTACACCTCCAAGCGCTCAGTCGGACAATATGGAAGGAAACTTAAAACACGAGAGCCACTGGTATCCATTATTCGCCAATTTCTTGCAGCGTCTCCAGCCAAACGCAAGGAAGGTTACGAGGACCTCATCTCTGACTGCGGATCACACTCTTCTGCCAAGTCAAATATTGTGCACCTCGCGGTTTGCATCATTCTGAAGGAGGCACGAAGAAAAACACTCGTCCAGGTAGACGATGTTTCGGCTTGCAAAGCACATGGCCGAGCTACCGCAGTTGATGGTGCTGGATGTGTTCCACGACTGAAGTACCTGATACACATTTTATAATTACCCCGTCACGAATTCGTTGACGCCATCCAATACAGAAAAGCTTCTGAGACATCGTTGGTAAAAAACCTGAAGGCACTTCACATGATCTGCCCGCAGAGGCCATATCTCACAACCATACAGTTACGCACCTGCCGATCACCAGAAATATGTCGAAAATAATTTCTCCCAAACTACGCTGGTTTCGATGTCGAGAAATTTCATAAGCGAGGAGTCAACTTCGGCTGCCTATATCAACGTTTTCTTGTGGATGGCTTTTTTTATTCTGGCGGGAAATTTTTCAAGGTCAACAAACGACTATAATGGGAAGAACCTTTGTTGTTAGCGAGAGATTCAGCTGGGTTCCAGGTGAGTCTCTCGCAAGACCAAATGTGTTTGCAAATGAGTGTATTTCGCTAATTTCGTGAAATTCGGTTTCAAGTAGAACATAAGGTTGATGGAAACTCGGGGACTGCGCCTACCTGATCAGTCTCAAGAAGGGCGAAACCATTCGTGGGCTGTCGAAGAATTTTCAGCAACCTTATGAGTAGTGCGTTATGCATCCTTTGTTATTGTTAATTTAAGCCTGTTTCAACATGTAAAGGCCTGAAAACAAAGCGGTGCAATGCATTCTTCTATTGCCGGGGGTACCTGCAGGCTTTTTACAGTCTGTAGCAAACTGCAGTCGTAAATCGCCAGAGGCTGATATTTACATGAAAACGTGCATACAAGAGCTTTTGCTCGATAAATTTTCTCAGCCTAAAAGTTCATGGTAGTCTGGGATTATTGACCGTTCTATCCGAGACAACATGGGAAACCTTATCTGTTCTTAACGGAGAAAAACATAATCAGTGGACAGCAGACGCAGTCACAGACTACAGCAATGTACGCGGGCCGCATCATTCATATTTGAGGTTTAAATTACCAGTCGAGGACAGCACATGGAAAACAAGGACGAAAGTATGTAAAAAATGGGAAATTATGATTGCACTTGGGTAGCTTGAAAAGAGATAAAGTCTGATCTTTTCTGATCCTGAAATAAATCAAGAAACGAGCTGTTCTGGTAAGTCTACTGCGTCAACAGATGGAAATGTTGCGATCACTGCCAGCACATTTACTGCGATGCCATCTCACCAGTCTTTAGCCTCCTATATTTCGCAATCCATTGGGTAAACCACCGAAGGCATTTTGCAATTTCCGCTTGACCCTCAAACTAAGGTTGGTTTTAAATCCTCCTACAAGCGGTACCCTTTGAACCGGTTTAGCTCATTCTCTGAAAACCTGATCCTGCAGAGCACACGCGCTACACTGAAAAATTCTACTAAGGAATCCACATGACCTTGACCTCATCAAAACAGTACATATTCTAACGCAGATTGTTGAAGGAACAATTAAGGTCTTCAGTGACCCATTCCATTCTATCCACATTCCAAACTTGAGCCTGACAGAGCAGAATATGGGCTCTGTGAATTTGGCTTGCTTAGTAAAGTTAAATCCAAGTGCCTCAGTGGCTTCCAGCCCTCAAAAAGTGCCGACATCAGCAACTAACTTCTGGGGAAGACGCGCCAAGACTCCAGAGTGACACCACAAACCCTGAATCAAGAATCTCGAGCCTCGATCATCCCGAAAGATGTCCAGTGGTGATTCAGCGGCCCAAGCAGAGCAACAGTTGAGTTCATGCAACCGCATCCAACCGAGGACAGTCAGCGCTATCAACCAACCATCCAAGGTCACCAAAATTCTACCGCCGACTTCGGACAAGTGCACGGTAAGAATCCAAAAACATGTTCAAGAAGGTGCGGCAGTGAATTATTGATTGGCGCCATCGGTAGGCGCGTATCGGTTTGGGTCCGTGGCTGTCACGCTTTTGGAGGATACAATGCGGCCAGCAAACTTATTTAGGAAGTATAGAACCAATCTGCGATCAGCATATGTCTGAAGCAATCTTCTGCCATTGTCCGTACGTACCGAGTCCAATGTATGTCGACCACCTAACTGAATCTAAGAAACGCTAAGCTTGCCCACTGGTGCATTTATATTTCCGGCAACCTTAGTGATATCTGAGCATCTAGCTCACCGCAAAAAGGCATTCAAGGCGTCATAAAACTTGTCTTTGATTTCATCAGAGCTGCAGTCAGTTGGAGCGTTAGTAAACACGACAAACACACAGCAATTAGCTTCCTTCACAGACGTTGCCAGACGAAACGCACACAGGCGACCAGCAACAGGTATCCAGTCAAGCAAGGATCCTTCCACACGGTGAATTAGGGTGATGCTAAGTACTACACACCATGCAGCAGCAGCCTCTGGATCGCCAGAGTTGCGCGGCTTGAAGTGAGTGGAAAGTGACAGAGAAGTTACCTCAACCACTGTGCATATTCTTGTTTCTGATACACAGTACACATCAATGTCAAGCGAGTACGAAAAAAGAACGTAAGAACAGATTATTGTCCTACTTGTTTCTGAATGAAGGTGATTTCGAAATGATTGATGCACCGGTCGAGGCGCGGATTTTGCAGTAAAAACCGGTAAAATACGAGCGAATTTGTCAGTCCTAACGGATGGGCTCAAGAAGAGAGGTAATAATGGGATAGCGCGGGGAACGTTTGTGAAAGAAAAAGAAGGGAGGTGTCAGCAGTAGCCTGTTTTCGTTTACGTGCCCTGCAAGTAAATCGAATCGGTAGATGACACAACATGACGACCGATTTGACATAACACAATCGTTAGCTGCAGGAAATATCGTTGTCCGCGGTCAGGAATACTGTCAGGGTACTCAGATCTACACAAAAGGTCAATTAATGTCCTCAAAAAGGCCACCCGCCTGGCAGCTGCGTTTGGTGGGGAATGCAGGTGCATTGCAATTTTATAGAGCAATTCGCCACATATTTTCAAACCCCAAACCTGGAGGGAGGGAAACTGCGCTGCTCAGACTTCTAATTACCGGCCAATCTGGTATGACAGAATCCGATAGTGTCACACGGACACCCACCTGTACAGCTAAATGGGGCAAACCTTCACATCACCATAAGATCCAGTCTCTTCGTGACGGGGCTTTCGAAGTCGCGGATTGGAATACTCCACCAACTCATTCCTCCTCGTGGGTTTCTATCCGTGACCGTCTCGTGTCTCACACAGGGAAACCCTGATACAGTCCCTTTGGACTATTAAATCCGGATAACTATATTGTGAGCAAAATCAAGGCCATGCTTGTTGGCTTGAGGTGAATCGATTTACATCCAAACAGTTTGAGAATTTGAACGTTGTCTTGTACGTTGTCTTCTCTACAAGCCTGCGGAGATGGGAAATCTGATGAAATACGTCATCCCTGTCCATCTGATTGCAGCTTACCACAAAAAGAAGGCTCCAACAAGCTCAAGACTTCCAGTTACGACTGGTTGAAAGTCACGTGTTGTCAGCTATCAGGGCATTTTCTACTAGGCTTTACGACTTCCACTTTCATTCACATCAATGGCTTGTCAGACCTGTCTTGGACTGTACCACACTGGCGATAACCCCATTGCGAATGAGTCACTTAACAGGATAGGCACCCACATTAACTAGTTTCCGCCACAAGAAATACGAATACCTGTGGGTTTTCGGCCATTCGTGTTGTGCACCGTATTTTGCCAAAGATGACCCACCAAACGCTGGATCGCGCCCTACCTCGAGTTCTGATGTGTTCATCGGGAGTATCAAGAAGATTTAACTACTTACGAGTAGTGTAATTTAAAAGTGATAACCTGACACTGAGGTGATAGTGCGACAATTGACCTTTTGAATGTTCGTAAACGCATTCGGAGAGAATAACATCGACGCTGCCACGGTGTATGCCGACACAGTACACATCCACATTTGCCTGTAATTTCCTAGACAGAACGACAAGGATCTGTAACCCGATGTCCTCTACAGCTGTTTATATTTCCTCGTGAGCACTAAGGGAAAAAAATTCTCCAGGTAAGAAGAACGACTGTGAAAGAAGCCAGCAACACCAGGTGAAAAAACACTCATCAAGTGGAAGGACCAAAAGCCATAAATATGCTCTGTTACCAGCTGAAGTGTCTTCAGAAGTAACAGTTCTAGTAGCTTTTTCACGTGCAACCTGACCAAATCCTAGCTATGGAGACTCGAGGCGCATTTCAAGAAACGTGTCCCCAGATAAGTTAAAAATATGTCGAGGCAAGTTGTCCACAGTCAGCCGAAGTCGGGCTGGATTTCGGTCTCTTCCACGGTCAAACAATTAATCCTAGTAACGAGTTGGATCTTTCACATCTTATATATTTGTTACAACTCATGAAAGATCTTACTCATTGACTTTTCTAGGTGCGGCATTTCCTGCCAAGTAGGTGCGCCCAGAAAACATGGGCCTAGCATTTCATCTACGTGACAAGGGAGTGCTTTATTATGTATATGTTCTATGTTAAAAGTTTGAGTTTTTAATTTCTCCTAGGTTTTTTTGTGTGGTTTTGTTTTCCACCTATGTGCTACACACAACAGTCCAAAAGGGGCTAGAAATGACGCCATCCCACACGAACTTTCTTCTGATGTCGTCGCCGTCCAAAACTGGACACGTCGGATTCTCCAGAATAATTGTTACTGATTACTTGTGATTATTCTCAAAGATAAGAACATAGGGTTGCCGGATACTCGAGAACTGTGCCTATCTGATGAGCCCCAGGAAGGGCGATACCAGTCGTGGGCTGACGAAGGGTTTTCCTCCACACTAGGACTTGTCTGATTCGGATGGCTTCAGCATAAGTGGTTAACTGTCAAGGGGAATATTGGTAGCTAAGTTCGTATAGACAACTGTCCTTCTGTTTGCCAAGCTGAGTAACTAAGTTGCAACCGTTTTAACACCAATCTACGAGGGATCATCTGTGTGCGGTAACTTGACAGTGTGACATAACTTAGTGATGCGTCGTTGAGTAAACGTTCAGTTTGTGTAGGGTGACCTCCAAAGTGGTCGTTTGGATTGTCGACCCCGTTGGTTGGAGCTTTGGTTCGTTCCCTGGTTGGTCGGCGTCCAGATCACCTTTGAGTTTTAACTCTCCGGCTCGTACCAGATGAAATTCGTTCGCCATTCTTCTTACGTAGTCCCTTCCACCAACAGTTGCCTTCTTTTGTACCATCGAAGAAAGACGGCGGTCCATTTTTAATGACGGTATGTAGATCGGATCAATTTGGGTGAGAAATGACGCAGGCTCACTGAGCTTGTCAGCATCTCCACTGCATAGCAATCGCTGGGAATGCGGTAGCTGTTTGTGATAATGCAACATGCCGTAGTAAGTTGGAGCTGGAGTTCACAGAACATCGATAATGTATTCTAACTTGCGTCACACTAACCAGCATCAAACCCGACAAACAAGTGTGTAATGTAATGGAGCGTGTTATGGAGGTGATAAGGCAGCAATGTTCAGAGAAACTTTCCGAAAATTCCTCAGCTATTCTGACACAACGGAAATGTCAACTGCGTTGTGTGGAGCCAGCGATCACAGACGCACGAGTGGAAACCACCGGTCTGTGTGGTGTAGCTATGGTGAAACATGTCCATTATGTTTATCCCAATGGATTCAGTAGCGAGATATTTGAAACCTTGCAGTTGCTTTGTTCTTCATAAGAACATCCGGGTGAAAGCACTGGAGTTCACTGCCTGGGATACTTGGTACCTGAAGAAATTGACTGGAGCATGCGAATGTCTGGCCTAAATTGACTGAAAAATGAAGCAGCTTCCTGAAGAACATTTTTACTTGCTTGTTGTCTTAAATTTGCCATTGGCATGCAAAAGATACCAGCCTATGAGATGGAAAAGAAAGAAGCTAACTACTCGTGATTACGTTGCTTTGGAGAATTTATCGTTTCAGAATGCTTCTTTTTTCTTGATAGATTGCCGTTCAGTCGGATGTTTGAGTTCTCCTCAGTGCACAAATTTGGGTCATCTTAATTGGAGTCTACACCTGTATAGTATAATGATCATTTCGTCACTTCCAGTCTTGCATGAGAGCGGAATACTCTTGAATACACCTCTTCGAACTTTTCCTCCGAGAAATTATCTGTCAGAAGCTGATAGCCATGGGGTCGCTGAAGCCTGTTTGCAGTATCAGATTTCATATATCCTGCCAGTCACAGTAGCCGTAAAAAGCATGACAGTCATTAGGATGATATTTCAAAACGGTTAATAAGGAAAATCTTTGATCACTTTTCTCTCACAATGGGTGGGAGTCACTGAAACCGAGCTCAACGGTCATGTGAACTCCGGACAAACATAACACTAGTTCTTGAAGCGGAAACGCTGGAAACGCGCACCAGAAACCAACGACGGTCAGTTCCAGCTGGCAGTTAATCTTTCAACAAACGCACACCACTATTAAACACACAACTGCAGAGTCACGGCACTGCTCAACCGCACCGGGAATAACCTCGATCAGTGTTGAAACTTTTGCAATCAGATTGTCGGGTTGAATAAACAGATCAAAGGTCACGTACAGAACCAGAGATACCAACCAGTATACCTATCCTTTTGATTTGTCGGAAAGGATTGACAGTAAAATAGTCTTTATGATGAAAGTCAGTCTAATGCTGTAGCTTAAAATTTTATTGATTGTGAGGTTCAATAGGAATTATTTTACTTAAAATGCGAAATACTTTTCTGTTGCAAAACCTATCTATGGAAAAAACTCATAGTATTTCGGCTAGTCTGGCAAACCTAAAACTGCATGTCTACGCGTATTGCAAAAAATAGGTGGCAAGCTCACCCAGTGTTGCCCTTGAGTTACGAAACGTTTTTGAGATACGGTAATTTATTAGCCTTGTTGGTAAGGCGGTATTAACAGCTCCATACATGAAGCATTCCGTCTGTTTGGGATCCTTAAGGGTTGAATCAGCTCTACCCTTATTGCTCATTTAATGTGTGATC
Source organism: Opisthorchis felineus (assembly GCA_004794785.1). NCBI lineage: Eukaryota > Metazoa > Platyhelminthes > Trematoda > Opisthorchiida > Opisthorchiidae > Opisthorchis > Opisthorchis felineus. The sequence continues at coordinate 49,936 of SJOL01004668.1, read as the reverse complement.
AATAGTGGAAGCCACCGCTTAAAGTTTTATAATATCGCATCATTGGAGAGTAAATCAGAACTTCAGGTGTAGTCCCACCTTTTCATGGGTCCCAGATAGACTTGAACCACGGTAATGGGTACGTTCTGTGATGACTGTGGTTGAACAAACCGTCCATTCTGTGGTAGGTCACAGTCGCATTCCATGACTGAGTGGTTTCATTCTCGAAGTTTCGTCAACCGCCTAGTCCTATCTGATAAACGCCCATTGCCTGTCAATACCGGCGTTGGTCTCTATATCCGGTGAAAATTCCCATCCGATTTACGCCAATCTTGCCGAATTACTGTATAATTTCCGTTTACTTGCGTTAACACTCCAAATTCAAGAGGTCTTCTTGTTCGGAAGTGCAGCGCATGGGTCGTAGATTTCTTGAATGCATGGTATTTCTTCTGAGCCATCTACGTGACGGCTACCTGCCAGAAAGACTAACGTGAAGGTGAAACAGCGCAAGATGAGGAAAGGATATGCGTTTTTCAGTCTGATCGACTGATCATCGACTGTCCTTGGAATAGTCATAGATGTGTGAATCAAATAATTCGTTGTCCAGTAACTCCAACGATACCGACTATCTGTCAACAATAACTGTCTGTACTAGACAGACCCTGTGCAGCCACCAGTGGATATTGATCAAGCCCCAGAGCGGCGAACATTCCATTATGCCATTCCACCTCAAGCACGGTACAGTCGTAATAAAATTTAGTCGAGACGCTTAGTTGCTGCCTGAATACCAGAAATTCTTGGATCGCCTCACATATAGGCTGGACGTTGATTGATGGGCTTCAGCTTTAAATTCCCCTGCTCGTACTATCCTGAGTTCAAGTTCCGGCAGACCGTAGGGTGTCTATGGCCTCCAGATAGACGAATAAATTCTTGTTAGACGAGAGATTCAGCTGAGTTCCAGGTAAGTCTTCCGCAAAACCAAGTTTGTTTGCAAATGAATGTATTTCGCTAAGTTCTTGTTAGCTTCTCAATGGAACAGACGAAGTTAACTCACAAGGCAACCGGCTGCGGGATTAGAAGATGCTGACCTATATTTGATAGATAAAGACCCATTCAAGCAAAATCGATGAACTAGTGGATAGCTCTTCTCTTCCTCCGGGGGTCACCAAATGGACGGGTATTGATCTTCGGCCAGTGGACTACCGTGTTTTACTCCGTGTATTTTGCGGGAAAAATTACGCGGCCCCTATATTTCTGAATCACTGCCTGTGAAATCATAATTCAAGATATATTTTATTAAAAAAGGAAAAAAACGTACATGCAAGAATTTCGGATAGGAGCATCACAACTGCAATAAAACTATATGGTTGTGCGACTTTTCGATCAAGCGAAAACGATTGTCCATCTTGTAGCAAGCTCACATACAAATAGAAGCCATTTTCAAAGTATGTCAGTCAGCGAAATACACTTATCTGCATACCAATTTGATTTTGCGGGAGACTCACCTGGAACCCAGCTGAATCTCTCGTTTATGATGTTTCCAGGCAACTGAATGTGCTGCACCAGGCCGCCTCATGTTTCAGTTGGTACGATATTCGAGATATCGTGATATATGTATGGACGTAGTACAGTACTCATAGGGTCGAAGAGTATATGTAAGTCATTTGATATTTTATTGCCAACGCTGGTACTCCCAACGAGAACTTCGCATCTTTCCTTATCTCAACTTTTCTGTATTTTGCGGAAGCACCAGAAGTTCATCATGACCACCATGCTGAAAATGTTAGAATATTTCAAATAGTACCATGCTGGAACATGAATGCGCTGAACAAAATACAGGTTGACTGTTCCATTTGTCTAAGATGAATGGTTACGTCAGATCATGCTTTCGTCTACCTCAGACGTAACCACCATCGCATTTGGGCCCGCCTTTTTACAATGGAGAAACATTCCGCCGGTGAGTCAGTCTGCTGAGGTTTTGATATTATTTCTTGGCTTTTTCCACATAACATAATACAGGCGTCTTATTTGCAAGAAATTGTAAAAGTACATGATCCGTGCGATCTCATTCAGACTGGGATTGTTGAAAATTGGTAGACGAAATCACAAAACTGTCTTGCCACATTCACTTCGAGTCTACCGCACATCCAAGAAGTACTTCATCAGACGGTGAAGAAGAGAGAGTTTTTTCCGTGATTAAAGCAAATGTGAATAACGCTCAAAGTTTTAAGTAATATGCAGTGCAAAGGCTAGCAGTTTTATCTCCATGCGAAGAAAAAAATGGTTGGAGATTTGTCAACCATACAACAAGGTAGGTAAGGTGGATTACTCTCATTCGTTATGACAGCAGGCATCTCATTTGTGCACAATGAATGCCAAAAATTCCATAGGGTTAACACTCATATCAATCATGTGTCGCTCCCATCAAACCGATTTGCATTCTTCTGGAAGTAGTTTGGTTACTCTCAATCAATCCAAATTTCACTGTCGGATTCAGTTACATGGATTTTCAGCTGCACAGCTAAGCGAGTAAGCCTTTGTACATAAACCTTAACTTAAGAAGCTAGTTTGATTTGACCCCAGAAACCAAGTGATTCAATGTTGCTGACATCGTTTGGAATGTTGGTAATGACGAACAGCGGCGACCAACAATTTCAAACCATAGAAAAGCATTATGGATTCAGAGCGGGCCGAACAAGAACTGTGTGGAAATAAAACGGTGCAAGAAATCATTTACTTGATATGTGATAAGTATCAAGTTAAAATTCATCTGCTCACTAATCCGCGATAATTAAATTACTAACTCTGGAAAGACGAATGCAGTAGGAAATAAAAGCGCACGACACACCGTAAGGTATCATCCACCGCCTATATCGGAAAGGGCTATAAATATACCAATCGTTCAGCTGTAATACACTTCCAGTGCCTAGCTGCCATACCGCTCAAAGGAAGCATGAGAGCTGAGATACAGCAGTTTGGAAAGGACTCTTCAACACTGCTTCAATTGGTTACCCGTTTGTTACTATGTGGGTTCTGACACACCACTTTTTTGAGTGAGTAAGGGTAGTCTACCATTAGCCAAACTGGTAACAGGTGATCTACAGATATATTGCGATTATTGGTTAGTACTGCACTTTTACACGCCATATCTACTCCCACAAAAGTTTGGACAAATTTTCACCTACAACATTGCAGGTTGGATTAATGTATTATTGGCGACCCAATTTTTTTATATCCCAACCAGCTAAGTGATCTCACTGCAGTGGTAAACATTTACAGTTGTGTAACGTAATTAATTTTTGAAACCTACTGAAAGCGGTCTAAAATTGCATGATGAGGCCAACAGTCAGGCATATTGCGTCGGTTTTGCTATTTAGCTGCCACTATGCTCCAGTGAAAAAAAAACCGGCTGGACGTCACAGTAACATTGTTAAGGGGTCATTTCATTCTCCGTTGTAGGTCGAAATCATTTTGATGGCCTTGTCCGTACCACGAGTACGCTTAGCACATATAAAACTGATCTGATGGATCAATGTACGTGAACTACAAATGAAATTGTGGTTATGAAGGCCGAAGCCGTACTCACGGAAATATATATAAAAAAACAGTGCACCCCGCAAACCAATTCCTTATGCTGACTAGAATACGCATTGCTTGTTTTCGGCGGCAGAATCTGTTCACAAAAACTGCCTAAAGCGGCGGTGTTCGACTGAATTAAAAACGTCTGTAAACATGTCGTATCTTTTGTTCAAAACCGAATTCTGAGATGATGTAGATACGGAGATCATCAGGATAAACCAAACGCCCAAACTAACATGGCCCGCACAGTGCCAACCAATGCAACAAGTATGTTTCTCCGTCTCACGAACTGTTATCAACACGGTGTGTTCAAAATGAAACTGCAATCTATTCCCCACGACGAGTATCAGCGGGATCCAATGTAAGGACGATTGTTCCAGTTATTGGGCATTGCATAACTGCTCGTGAGAAAACTTATCGGCGATCTAGTTGAACCGCGCTTGGACGTCAATCACTCCTCTCAAAACCACTGACTATGAGCCGCGAGCTTAGGCCAACAAACCAGCTAAACAACAACCGGTACAATAAGAGGCTACACAGGTCTTCCCGCATTATCCTCGCTGTTAGCAAGTATTTCACTGTTGTGGCTAGTGTGGTCTGTCACTCTCTATATTCATTGTAATTCACATTTCACATTTCCAGTAGGCCTTTCAGCGATCTTGCTTTTAGTTTGCTAGCTTGACAGAAGCCAGCTCGGATGAAACAGCCAGGGTAAAAAAAACGACGGCTTTTAATGCATACTTTTTGAACCTTGATGGTGGGTTGATCGCACCAAACGCCAAAAACGGTCTTCGGTTGACCATCTGACACCCCATAATGGGACAAGGCAAGGAAGTTCTCCAGACACAGAATAGCCTTGTCTATCTCTTGGGTGATCCCACACACAGCAAGCGAACGGTTGCGTGCGACACTACCGAAGTAGGTGAACTTGTCACCGTAAGCCAGCAGATAGCCTGCGCACAGAGTGATGTTTGTAAAATCTCACATTACGAAGATTCAAAGTGCATCTGGTAAGATCTGCTGTGCTTCTCAAAACGTTGAATGAAGACGAAGAGGGAAATTACCGTGCTCAATGTCTGCAGCGTGCAATCTGGGAAAATCTCTACTCACATGAAGTTGAAGCCATTTCCATTGTGCCATACGGGGCGAGATGGCTCAGTGGTTAGAGCGTGAATTTACTGACCGGAAGGTCTGTGGTTTGAACCCGACCTCTGCCTCTCGACTTCCCCTGTCTAAGCTTCGGCAACCTGACAGTATCCCAGCCCTCGTGCTTCCTTCTGGTGGCCTAGCAGTTAGACGCCGAAAGAGTGCCACAGCTGAACGAACGAAGCTGAGAAAGGAGGATTAGATTTATCACCTTTGATGGCCTCCAAATGATTCCAGGGAATGTGTCATAGGATATTGTTGTTGGTGAATAAATCCCATGGATCACACGTGACATGATGCGCCGAGTGCACACGTACTCTGCTACAGAGCAATGTCTGATATTCTCTTCATACAGCAACGCGGAATCAGCGAATTCGAAATGAAGGCTTTCGTACTGCTAGCAAGGGTGGAGGTGATCACTCAGTCACTCGTTGATTTACTTAGCATGCAGAACAAGCGTACAGCTAACCGTGGTCTGCTAGCTGTGCAGTCACCTGGGCAATCAAGCCCGCTGGCGAAAATAACAGATCCTCATTGGGATCTCCGCAGTATCTTGGCGAATCAAAGCCCGGAAAAGGACGCTGGCCAACAGGCATTCGTTTCATTTTGTCCCCTAATTTTCGAAAAATTGTTATTACCTACCGGTTAGGGAAATTGTATCCGCAAGCACAAGAGCTGTGAAAGGCGAGATTGCCGTTGTGATGAGTGTTGATACAACGTGGAAACGCTGAGCCCATGTGTCCGCCAAGGGAAATGACAGAGCTGCACCGAATCCGTAACAGGCAGTTGTGTGTGATGTGTGAGGATGACAACAGTACTGTTTCGCATAACTGCTTCGGACCCGTTTGTTTCACACATCGTTACCTGATGTCAGCCAAGATTATTAACACTTTATTAGAGGTGAGTTATTTTCCCGATTGTGAATCTAATCTGGGTGAAGCTAAACTCCAAATCATGTCGTAAGTAAGAGGGACTCGACTCACTTTTGGCTTTCGTACCCCTGGGCCGTAGTTGTGAGTTCACGGAGATCGATTGCGTGTGGAATTCGAAAAACAGTCGTCATGATCGTGATTATTTTTGCTAAGGCTGTTCGATACACTAGCTTTGCCATTTCGGTGATTAGTTATTAGCTTCACATACAAAGCCGGTGACAAAATATCCAAGGTCATACGCTACAAATCTGGTCAGATTATAGGCTTAACTCAATCCTCTGTCATGGACAGTTTGACCTTTAAACACCACAATGCTATCAGTCTTCAGTAACCAAAAAAACGTAAGTTGGTCAACCACCAGTAACCCTGAAGTATTGGCTTTCAATTTACTTACCGATTTTGCCTACTAATAAGCTGATTGCCGTCCCACATCCTCATCTGTGCCCATTTCACCTGAATTGTAGGGCATTAATAGAGAACTATCTTGCAGATCCGTCTGTTTGATATCCCTTTTCTAAGTAAATCCACCTTACTACAAAGGTGCAACTTTTCTTGCAGGACGAAGCCCTTGTATAAAAACATATCGGTGCTATTTCGCCGGTCTGCCTGCTCCAGCTCAGCTCGTCACAAATGGCTCCGTGCGAACACTTCACAATTAATGTGGATTTTTTATTGGCCAGCAGGGGTCAGTTGACTGACCTGCTAATGTCAGGGTCTAACGACAGCTGTCAGAACACATACCCCAACCCTCTTAGAGATAATACCAAACGACGCTGGACTAAATGAGTGAAGCATCTTTTGCGATACAAGTGTTCACTGCTAAATCGAATATACCTGTGACTGGATCTGTTGGAACATGCAGACTAATCCTGGCCAACTGAATGTTGACATGCCAGCGTGGTCACCCGAAGGCATCGAGGACAAACATGCAGACCAAATATGACTTTGCGATATAACCGTAACAGTTCATTTGACAGTGTTTTTGTAACGCGGTGGTCCGATTATTCGGACTGACTGACAGCAGAATCATTTTTTGCTCCGTCTGTACGGATATTGTTGAGCTTGTCATCAATGCGATAATCGGTTGGTTTAGGAGTAATAGTGGATTGGAATATGCCAAGCAAGGTGGCATAGTTACTCCAGGTAGGATCTGCTTGACAGAACGACTGTCATATGGCACACAATTCTTTCCTGTAAAACATGGCACCATTTTTGAAAATGGCAAGTAACCCGACAAAGTGAAAGGAATGAGGCGTGTTACAGCATTGCCTATTTGACTGATATCTGTCATGCCCAAATATGACAAATGCTAATGGATCAGCAAAAAATCAGGGACTAATTGTAAGAGAGCCCTGATTCCGTCAGAAAAATCATATGGAGTTCATTTTGCTCCTTTTTTGGAAATCTATGGCGAAACTATTGAGAACAACTGAACTTCACCTAAACGACTGCAAGAGGTGGGTAGAGCAGTGAGTTATTTGTGCATCCACTCCCAGGAGGACGCACCCCCGTCGAGAAAACAGGCTGACATCTCTTCAAGGCTTGCATAAAAGGGGAGAACCGTGCCGTGAAGGAGTTAAGGTGTAAAGCAATTACGGTGAGCCAGTCCGTGGGGTTACACGTTTTTGTCACATACTTAACCTCAGAAGACCGGCAACCAGTAAACCTAATTGGCCTACTGCATGGGTTGTAATTTTCTATGGTATCCATTCATATTCTATGGCAACTTCACTCTCTGGCTCCAGAGCAAGCGAAATTATCTCAGGAGGAAACGCCACAATGCCAATTCGCTTTACATCTGTCTGGATATCCAAGTAGGCTCTCACATAAAAAGCGCTGGTTTTTCCAGCATTTCTTAAATCATCCGGTCATGTCACCACCTTATATTAGCAGCGTGAAGAAAGGATCTTCTGACACAGGTAAGATATGAATGGACGATAACTTATTATTCCCCAGTCTCCTCATGTGTCGTTTCAACGTGGTATTAGACTATAGCCCAGTTCTAAAGTTACTTTCGTTCTTGGTTGATATTTAGTGCAGTGTCTAGCGTAGAGGCGCGCAAGACAAACAGACGGGTGGAATTTGATGATGCGCCGCTATGTAGCATATTCGTTTACTGAAGTTATAACATCTGCCGCTGAAAACATCCAGAAACAACGAATTTTGCATCCACTATGTGTGAAAGACGCGAGAATTGTTCCATATTTCTCGACTCTCTCTGAAGCGAGTAGAGGAGATAGTCTAGTATCACCCGAACAGTGTTATTGTACAGAAGGTGCAAAAACCAGAAAATCAGTTGACCTAGGATAACAATGCTGTATAATGGAACGTTTTGGAATCCAAGTGAGATCGTCTATTCATGAACCCCCTGGCAGTAGTAGCATATGGGCTGCATAATTTCATATTAAATTCATACTACTCATAGCTCCTACTGAAAAGAACGACCAATGTCACTAATGTGGAGTTTTGAGCGTATCATTTACTGATAAAAATTGCAATTCCTTCTAACTAAGTTTGGAAGTATTAACAAAAGCGTCAGGAAGGTCAGGATCCTGAAGATTATCCCAGAATACCCTAAACCTACTGAGACCCTCAAACTCTACTAAACGCCGACCAGACAACCTTGGATCAAGGTCAGACAGTGTCCTTCAAAATATAGCGCGAGGCCGTTGTGCCTGCACGCACTCGCTTTTTAGCAATAAAGCTGTTGTAGTCCTTGTTGGCGAGTCTTTTTCCAGAACTTGGCACTGGAGTGGGGACAGCAGTCAGATATAATAGAAAGTATGAGTGGCTCCAAGATTTTTTTTACGCCATGTTGACGAAACGTACCATACCTACAAATTGAGCACGCTGATTGGATGTGCGAACACCGAGTCTTGGTTTCTAAGGGGCGAGTAAAAGCATCATGAAGTGATAGATTGGACTCAACTATTTCGCGTAGCTCATCAACATACATCCAAAATCAAGTATAACGGACAGACGATTTGGCATACAAACGAAAAAGGGTCAGTGAAACCACTGAGGTGAGCAAAGGTCATCAGATCGGGGGAAAGAATGTGGTTCGTCTAAGTTGGTTTTTGTTAGCACTTGTTGTGTTTTTGTTGAGCACTACTAAAGTTCAAGCGTTGAACGCTTTCGTGAGAGCTTACCTCAATTGTCTATGCACTTTCCTAGCATTCGGTCGCTTTTGATATAATTTCGCTTCCCTTTCTGTTTCACCCTTGATAAAGAACCGTTATAATCATGGTTGTACGGCAGCGAAGCATCGCTGTTGAACACTGATGTCATGCTGTCGATGATGATGAAGGAGAACCGTTATACCGCAGTACAGCTGATACTTCTTCAAGGACTTTTTCACCAGACTGGCATTCATACAATGGGCTTGGGCAGACCAATAGTATGCCTCTGCCAGCCATTGGCTGCCTGAACTGCCAGGTAAGCGACCTCGATTCAGACAGTCTTAATACTTAGCACTCGAACAAACCATCCCGCTTATTGAGAGTGGGGTGGTTGAACTGTGACACGACTACGTATGCAGATTATGCGGCAGGGATATGGTGAGCACGTCTACTGTGAATATTGCACAAGGGGGCCAGGTGATCGTTGCCCGGCATGTGACTGGACTACCGGGACAAGCCATAAAAGAAGTGCACACACCGGCGAGAAAACAGGACAGACTCGTTCCCTGACCAATGCTCCGTCAAGTGTGAAGCGTAAGCAAGGGCCAAGTAGGACAGTTGGAAGTGACCTACAGGTTCACTGATTCAGTTTTTTGTCAACCCCTCCACTCCTAGTGGACGTGAAAAGCCCAGACTCGAGTCACCACAGGCATTACCTTGCTCGGTCACCTTTAGAAATTGCACAAGTAGGACACCCATCAACCAACTGACAGAATTATCTAGATATGTACAAGAAACCTTGACATTCCGAAAGCCTCGTCGTTTAGCACAGAACATTGGAGTAGAGCGCCTGGAAGCTCGCAGCCATTATTCCGTTGTACGGAGGATTTGAGAAGCATTCGAATAAAATGAGGAATGCAAATAAACTGATGTAAGAACGCAGACATTGGTGGAAATGTGGGCAACCGCTTCTGATGTTAAGGGAAAAGCTGCCCAGTTATGCCGAGGTGGATGGATTGGTCAGCTGGACTGCACATGACAAAACTGCAACCCTGTTGAGGCTGTTAACAGGCTGGTCGCTGTGTGTGTTAATACCCCCTTGCCATTAACGTTTGCAGGAATTCTTCTCGGTGGAAGAGTTTTGACCTGCTACGCTGGTGCCTCCGAGTCCATACTCACCGACTGATAATCCAACTGAAGACATTTCGTATACGTGTTTAATGATTACTACTTGCATCCTAGGTATGCGGATTATGTTCAAGTCGCACAAATTGCATATGGTAAACTCACCAAGAGATACTCCTCGATGAACCAAAGAGACAGCTGAGCAGCAGCTGCAATCCTTGGACCAGCCAGTGAACGCTTCAGGGGCCGAAAACACCATCGAAAGCTATGTCAGTATGGGCGAAGGTATACACACCGATGTGTGAAAGTCAACAAAAATGAGGATGTCTAAGATGTTGTTTGATAGTTGTTTTACGGAAGAAGGAACTGATGTTTCGGAGCTGATGGAAACCATACGCCAGCAAAAAGAGTGGAAGACATCTGTGTCGACAATCGTCGACCATGTAGTAGCACTTGACCACACTTATGCTGCTTTGTGTATAGGGGCAGGTGTGGCTGTCCACACATTTCTTCGTATGATGGAATCGTGCGTGACGTTTGTCAGTCATCATCAGATAACCCTGTCCGATATGCACTGCCGGCTGTCACATTTTGTTACATGATGAACGCTAAGTCCAGATTTCTCACGTCTTTTGTACACCCTCTCCCGTGCGGCTTGGTGATGATCCTCTTTCCGGTAGTTAATAGGTTCCGCAGCATTTAAATCAATAAAACCACTGAAGAAGTATCCGAACGTTTTGGCTCACGACAGTCAGAGGGAACCCCCATCCCCTACCCAACTTATATCAAGCTATTGAAATGTTCGCCCAAAAACATCAGACCGTAATTAACAATAAGGAGACGAAGTTTTGATCGTTTACGAACGAACGGTTTACTGTGAACAAATAAGAGTCTTGGGATCAGTCGCACCAAGCGAGATTGAGCATGGCTAGCGGGATGCAAAAGTCAGGAATAGAAACAGAATAACTGGCTGGTGATTCACATGCACTTTTGAGACGTTCATGTAGCTTGGCTTAAATCTTCTTATTTCAGTATTCTTTCCTGTGCCCTATTTCCAGCTGAGTGACTATCATCGATATACGTTCATCCCCTGTTTTTGAAAAGCTCCATCATTCGCCAAATTGCAGGAAGCCCGTGACCCACCAAGCCAGCAAAGCGGTTGTCCCATCCCTAACTTGCGTTCTTAGTTCGAAGGCGAGTTTTAATTATCGCTTATTGAAGGATCCTCGAACCTGGTGGGAAAAAGGGGTTAGTGTTGCATCTCATTGACACAAGTCGCATCAACCTTGTGCTATTGATTGACCATGAAAGGACAAGCGGAATCGAGTCAAGACGTTCTCCTTATTCCCAAAGTTAATTGCCGCGAAAAGGTGAGTCGTATGGTTGCGAAACATGGCCTCTGCGGACAGGTCATGTGAGGCATCTTCAGGTTTTTGACAAGCGATGCCTCAGAAGCATTGTTAGTGTCGGATAGCGTCAACGAATTCGTTACGAATGGATACCAGTTGCGAAAAACATCCAGTATCGACCACAAGAACATCGGTTAAATTTTCGACAACTACTGGAATAATGGACGTATTTGATCCGAACAACAGTGAATTATAGCGGACACTCCTACTGGCTACGATGTCCCCACAAAGTTCGTGCTTGATAAGACCTAGTACTTGTCGAAGGAAGCTAGCATCCAGACCGAAACAGAACAACATTACCCAGTCACCGGTACTCTTGGACTTTGTTATCAAAATGCGTTACAGAGAAGTACTAGTATCCAGTTTGGTTTTCCGACCTGACCTGGAATGCACTGACCACATCGTTCCGCTGGTCAATAACTTGGAAGAACTCCAATAAATGTTAATGTGATTACGTAGGGATAGGAAATACACGCCACACAGGCCAAGCTTTTCTCTACCTACATGAATGCACTTTACCAGCCTCTCAACATAAAAGATGAAGTGACCAAGTAAGTTACCATCTTCAAATACCTAGGTTCTACCATCCTAGAAAATGGGTGAAGGAACTAATTCGGACACATCGACATTCTCCACATTATGCATATAAGTTCTACCTGACCGAATTTATGCCTCCGAAACCTTCAGTTTAGTTAATCAACTATGAACCACGTATCCAACGTGCTCTGGTTTCAGCTAAAAACCTAAAACACCTAGAAAAAACGGTAGACCAAGGCGGGTGTGGCCAAGCGTGGAGCCGATTGTACAATCAATTGGTTGGTGATGAATTAATCTATCTGCAAAGGACTGTCTGTAGGAGCAGAGAATGTTCGGAGGCTAATGTAAATTCCCTACGCAGGCATCACCAAGGACGATATATGCAAACGCTGTCACGACCCACCATGCCTATTTCGACACCTTCAAGAACGGCGTCTACAGCGATCTGGGAACTGGTCGCGAACCGAAATTTCCAAACTTTGGACCCCACACCATGCGAAGGACGGTGTTGTCACCTCATAAGACAACAGAAGAATTGGCTTTTCCCAGTTAAATGTGATCCAGTTCATTTCGGTATCCATGTTGTCTGTATGATCCGCCACTGGATCGCGATTCGTATAGATCTGGCAGCCGATCGTCGTCCCTCTGCTGCGTCGTCTATCCGAGATGCCTTTGAGGCTGACCAATCCTGCTTGAGGAGAAATGACCTTAAGCTGAGCAACGAAATTCCCGTAACAGTGTAACTCCAATCGACCATCTATCGGACTGAGTGAAGGACATCGGGTGTCACGAAATTATACCCAACAGTGAAAATGTCACTGTTGGTCTCAACAGACTCTGGCAACTTAAAGATATCAATACACAGGAACACATTGCATGTCTCGGATCATAGCTGTCCGAATTACAGTTGCATGTACAAAGCGGCCTTCTAACAGTACACGATAATGATGAGATGGTTGTCGAATGCATACAAACAAAAGTGTCAAGGCAAGCATATGATATTGTTCGAAAGTCTCATGGTCGAAATTCACATTGCCTAATGGACCGAACTCAACAGGAAAGATCAGGTGCACACAGGTGGCTACTCCAGTTGTGATGTGACCAGAGCTGGCTTTGTTGCCGTCTTTTTCTCCACAGGAGCTGTGGATCGCTTTTGTCCAGGCTTACCGCCTTTTTGTTTCAACGACTGCAGCTTTGCCTGGGCACGTTGGGCCGCCGCCTCACGGGCAGCTTCGCGGGCTGAAAAGGGAGCAAAAGAACCGGTCTGAAACGTCAAAAAGGGAATGGACGATGAACGGTTGACAGGTAGGTTGTACGTACAAGAGGCTGAATTGTAGGCTATTTTGCGTGCAGACCTCGCTGGAAAATAGACCCTGCTCTATCCAACATAGGATTACGTGAAAAGGAAGCGTTTACATGTCCTTAGCCGCTGTTTAAAGGATTCAATATGTGAAAAAGCATTTGTGGCCTGGTCTTGGCATAAAATTCGTACACTTTCGCGGACATCCGGACAACACGGGGAGTAGGCCCCTCAAATTCCGTTGCCCTGCAGGGTCTTATCGTGACTACTAATAATGTTTGTCCACTGAATGTTGTGTCGTCGAAATACACGACCAAACAACAGTTTTGCTGTTGCGATTTGGCGTAAATGCTGTCAGCTGTGAAGTTCAACGGAGGAGAATGACTGAATTCGGTAGACGCGGATCGTTCATCTCTCGTATCGCTGATCAGTGGTGTATTTCGTCCATACAGCGCTTTACACATGTCATTTTTGTGTTATCCAAAGAAATTTAGTTGGTTGTGAACCTTCGGACTGGAGTACAAGGACATTCTGATTTCGTCTTCTTCCTTTTTGTTAGCGAGCGTTGTGTAGTGTACCGCATCTGAGGGCCCGTTCTCAGGTCACCTGCAATCGGTGTTGCGCAATTTCCGCGAGAGTGTGCTAAAACATTGCACAGATTGAGCATACCGTGGAGAGCAAGGCGAGTGCACCGCTTTATGAATTCCAACGGCTGTTCTGGAGGTTGCAGAATCGCTAACCTAACCATAACACCATAAAATAAACCCCACTTCCGCACAAATACAGAAAACTGATCAGGAAAGTCGACGTATACACTCATCTGTATACCAATTTGGCTTTGGAGGGAGACTCACCTGGACCCCAGCTGATTCTCTCGGTTATGGTGCGCTTAATCGGATTCAGCTGGGTTGCAGGTGAGTCTCCCGTCAAAACCAAACTGGTATGCAGATGAATGTATAATTCGAAGTTTGTGCAATTTGGGTTCAAGTAGAACATAAGGTTGATAGAAACTCGGGGACTGTGACTACCTGATGAGCCCCAAGAAGAGCGAAACAGGTCGTGGGCTGCTGAAGAGTTTTCAGCAACCTTATGAGTAGTGTATTGCGTCTGATCAGGAAGGCGTTTAAGTATCGCTGGTGAAGCTTGCCTTCTAAGCAGTAAAGTGCCGTAATTATGCTGTTAAGGATACTACGGATGATGAAAAATAGCGGGCGAAGGTGCCTGAGACCGTTTTGGGCGCGCTTCGTAAACAGTCAGAGCGGATGGAAGTGGTGTTTCCAGACATGCACGTAGGACTAGAAGATGGTCATTCGTTAAGCTGGTCTGATGGTACGAGTAACATAAGACCAACAAAATGGATTGTCACCAACGGTTCGGAAACAACGGAATAAATAGTTCCACGTGACGAACCGATATATACCTATTCTTAGGTATATATACATACATACGAATGCATATATATATATATATATATATATATACATATATACTTGGTATTTGCTAACCCTGTTTTTCCTGCTCCAGTTTCAGCGCAGCCTGTTCTCGTTCCTTTCGTACGAGCGCAAGTCGTGCCAGATCACTTGCCAGTTCGGCTTCTGATTTAAGAGATAGTGGATCAGCCACGGCGCGCGCTGCAGCTTCAGCTTCTTTCCGTGAAGGTCTGGAAGAAAAGGATAAGCGAACGGCAGTAGTTAATGGTAGGCAAAAGGTGGCACTGGTGTATTTGGTTCTCCGTGAAAACGTCAGCACAAAACGGCTGTGATATATGAATCTAATCAGACGATCAAATGATGTTACACATTTACAAACGAATAAACGCGTAGAAAAACACGAATAGCGCGTCAAGCAATGATGACTGGACAGGTGATATCGAGAGGTGCGCCAACCGAAATAACCATGCATCACGTCGATTGGACAACTCCATGACGAACGGCCACGGACCAAGTGAAAGTGGGCTCTGATTGATTGGATTCCCGATCAACCATTATCAAGTGTCTTAGTTCGGCGCCCTCGTTTCGTAACGAACTTGTTCAGACCGCTGGTTTCCCGTATTAACAAAGTCGGATTGTGAGCACGATGGAGCAATGGTATGACCGCAATACAAAGCAGAGGCTTTTCAAATCATTACGTGCGCTACGGTTCGTCGTCGCGGTTTGACTGCGACTACACTATATCAAGGGACCTACACATAAAATAGGAGAAATCACCAGGTTTAAACTTACCCTTCTTTTGCTGCCTTGTCATCCAGATTAGGATTACACACTTCGATGAGATGACTGATACCTTTGTGTCTCATCTCATCGCCATCACTATCTGATTCCTCTGGAACAGTGATCGGTAGTTCGGAAGTAGAGGCGACCGGCTCCTCATCTCCATTTGGACTTTTAGATCGCTGTGGACAGACGCAGAGAACAAAACGAGGTGCTAGGAGAACAGAGAGGAACCTCTGAATATCTGTAGGACGTGCTTTTAACCAGACACATGACCGCAACAGCTCGCAATTTGGGAGGTGTTTTGCCTGGACCTCGGGGCCTTTGCGGACCACATATATGTAGGACGGGCGAAGAGTGAGTTCACTCTGCCCTGAACTCATGAAGTTTATATCGGTCAATTCACTCGAAAAGTTCACTGTTCAATCGTAACTGATATGCAGAGATACCGACTATAACAGAAACGGCAACTCAGGAAAACAAGAGCTGTAGTTTGATACACTTTTATTGCCAACCGAACTTGAGAGTTATAAACGCAGTCCGCACAAGTAGTTTGTTGAGTAGGCAGAACAGGTGATCCGGAAGGTGAAGAGCAAACACCACTCAATGGATATCCTGTATCCGACTACTCATGGTACATTCGAATCCGTAAGGTAACGCTCTCATAGGATGTGTACACAACCAGTACCTATTGTTTAGCATCCGCATACACTACCTTACCGCTTCATATCCATACGATGTATGGGGAGGAGAGCCAGAACGATTATCTGCGTGAAGAAATAACTCCTGATAGATAGAATAAGGTCTGTTCTGTATCAGAACAGAAGTCAAGATAACCGTAATAGAATGGGCGAACAGGTGAATATCAAGTCCCCGTGAAAGAGGTACTGTAGGCATGGAAGAATGGGAAATGGGTTAGGAAATGTGGATGTCTCGAGCTCGGAAGCAAGCTACCATGCTATGGGGACTGGCCAAAGAAGTAGGGAACATTGTCAAAAATATCAGCGTCTATTCCATCGAGGAAGCAGAGCTTGAGAGCACGTAGACAGCAGTCCTCAATTTGTGATCACAAGCAATTAGCCGATGGGTGAAACACGACCCACACACAGCAATCTGGTCCTACCGTGCGAAGGACAACCTTCGTAGAGCTCAGCCTCCGGCCTCAAGAGACAAGAAGGCCAGTAGCACGACGATTAACCTTTGTCCTGCGTCACCTAGAAACCTTTACCTAGGGTTCCAAACCAAAGTGAAATACTTTCCGTCAACGAAACGACCAAAACAGCTTTCTGAATTTTATCGCCAACACATTTTTCTCGATGGTAGTGGCGACAAACAGGCATGTCAATTTGTACACACTAAAGTACATCCATTGAATGGAAACCAATGGATTCTCATTCTGTTTGAGGGAGTCTATCCCAAATTGCATGTAGCATCGCTCCATCTCCGCTTTGTTACTGCAGAAAGTATACTTAGATAACTCTGGAACTGAAGTTGCATTAACCTGTTCTCAGGCCGTACACAAAAGTTTATAATACTCAGACGAACAAAGTGTATCCTCATTCGAAACTTCATTCGATTTCTGAGATAAAGCAGGATGGGAAACCTTGTGATCTCTTTGTTGTATCACACGCCCACAGTCTGTGTACTAAAACTAGAGTGTGATGTGAGTTTTTCGTCAATTTATGAATGAAAAACACTGCACTTCCATGGAACTCCCACACACACACACACACACACAGACGACGATTATCTTGGCCATGCGTACTAGTTAATCCTTCCTCTGTCTGACTCGGTGAACACTAACTTGATTCGTTTGGATTGGAGTCTGTGGTTTTTCTGCGACGAATTTTGGGACAACAATAGACTAACTAACTAACTAGGCATACGATCGTATCGAAACCCAAATTCAGATATTATAGTTATTACTACCATTAATATTATGATTATAGAATCAGCACGATGCCGGTGGATTCGATGTGAAAGAAATAACCTGATTTGGAAGGAAGCGTGAGTCATTCAGGGAAACCAAGATGGGGGCCTTTGAGATGGATTTTTGGTCTAGTCTATTCTATATGGGAATATTTTTGAAATGTAAACTTGATAAGTCATCCTTGAAGTGAGTTCGAAGAATCTGAAAGAAAGTAGGCGCTGTTGCGTGGGTTGCTGGTTCATGGTAAAAATTCTGGTGACTACACGCCGGAGAGGTTAAATGGAACTGTCTGACGTTCTGACCATCGAGGGTGGTCTTTGCCAAGCAACAAATGACTAACATTGAAACATTACCGATGTGGCTAACCAGAGACTGGTGAACATACTGTCATACGTGCTGTGATTGGTGTGAGTAACGTGTGCGCCCTACAGTCTGCGCGCGTGTGTTACACTGGGTGTATACTTCACACCTGACCATGGGACTAAGCCGTCGTGTTACGCGCGGTCTATCGTGCTTGCGTTATCCATGTATGACGAAGTAGGCAGGACCAAATTACAGATAACTCAGTCCTATCAGACCCGTTAACACACAAATAGCAACTGATTCAGCGCAGCACCTCTATGCATATAAGGTCAGGATTTTGCTGCAGTATATGCATATTATCAAAGGTAACCCGGCGATTCTCAGCTGATGTATAGAGTGTGATAGCGGAGTCAAGCTGTAGTTTGTTCAATACGCTCGCGTTCCCTGGAGCGGCCCGAAAGTGTCGCTTATGTTCGTTGATTAGAACCTTCATTTGTCTCTTGGTCTGCCCAAAGTAAACACAATCACAATCGGTACAATCAATCTTGTAGAAACAGTTGATACGGTTAACGGGCTACTGCGCGTCTTTCGTGCGAACCAGTTGTCTCTGCAGTGTGTTGTCCATTTGGAACGTGGTGCAGATGTTGAAGCTGGAGAGTACGCAATGAATGCTTTCAAATGTGCGCTGCCACTACGGAATCCGCGCCGTTTCAATTAGTTCAACCCTCAATCTGGCTGCTGTATTTGGGTTGGGTCACTGAAGCGTAGGTCTCATGAAGTCTGCTGGATACCCAGTGTTTCACAACATTTGTTTAATACGGGTAATCTCGCTTTCGGACAGAGCCACGTTACTACAGACATTATTCGCTCAGTGAACCGATCTGCAAATTATAGCTCGCTACATACCCAGAATTAAAATTTGAGTATTGATCTCAGTGGGTTACTTTGTGGTGAACTGTAGTTTCAAAGTGATTCCGAGAGACTTTGCAATCAACGGGAGCAGTCGTTCCGTTAGGTGTCTCGTGTTCTACAGTCAGGAGAATGGAATTACACAAACTGTTAAGATATGAACTGAAGTGATTCACGTACCAATTCTTTATGGTGATACGGCTGTCATCGACTTATCTCAGTCAAACTCTCGAAGTGTCGAAATTGGTCAGAGATTCAAACTGCGCTACGAATGGTTTGGTTACAACAGGAGAAAAAGGGGAAACCATGGCAACCCCTTTGATCGATTGGCAATTCTGGTCACTGAACGTGAATAGGGCAGACCGTAAGCATGTAGAGTCTCCTGTACTGCGAAGGAAGTTTGGCTATTCAACGTATCATCTGTGTGTTGAAAATCATGAGTCGCTAATCTGACACATGACACAACGTTGATGTGGTCTCAGTATTGCCACAAGAAGGTTGGATGATTTGTATGTGGGATAACCAATATTGTCCACAGCGTGACGTATTGCAGTTCCCGGTTGTATATTTTAGGTAGTCCGTAAAATTCGGCCCGGTTGTTCGATCTGGGTGCCAGACAAAACCACTGAGGATTGTCCTAGTTTAGTTTTGATGACGAGAAGATACTGTGACACCTGAAGCTTAATTTTGTTTAATGTCATCTTGACCTTCTTGGTGTCAGTAAGCGTGTATGGTCGTTTGGCTAAATGATGGATCCGTTTGTCAATGTAATCTTGACAATTCACCAGATCTTGTGATGTGAACTGCCCTGCCATGTTTTAACCATCTGGGGGAAACCAATTCATTCTTCGTGAGACTGGGGTTTGTCAGCCCTTGTTTCATTAGGATTTCTGAGATCCTGTATCGTGATTCGTCAGCCAATGTGGACGGTAATTTTTTCATAGCTTTTCAGTTGTGGCTTCACGTGGGATATCATCTCTTTCGGTTTGAAAGGCTTTCGAGTGATGTTGAAATTAAGGCCTTTTTAAAGTAGCGACTTTTCGGCTTGAATGTTAAAATGAACTACACGAAGATCCGGGCGTCAATGGTTCTAACCAAAGGGCAGTGTTTCCTGAGCCGGAGAACTATCTAGAGGTAACATGAACTTGTAAACATATTGTACTATGAAGCCTAAAGTTTAGGTTACCACCTTTTGTAAAACTGCAGCATAGGATTATATTTTCATCACGAAGAATAAGACAGTCCCTTCGTAATGGACTCAATGAGGGAGAGTGAACCGAGAAGGCTCACAGTTCAGCCACATTCCACATTAAGCTCAGACTTCGACAAAGTGGTACGAGAGTTATTAAATTCAATAAAATGGGAGCTTCTTTCCACACTGAATCAGCTGATACCTGCATTTTCGCTATGATGAACAAGTTCTTGCAAAGGAGGCTAAGTTGTGAAACGTTTCTCTTCCAACAGAGGTAGCGAAGTTTCGATCGGGTCTTCTCGACTTAACTGTGCCGAATGTACACTCAGCGAACCTTGGGCATAGGTGTTCAAACACGATAAAGCGATGCCTACTACCGTACACCAACAGCATCAAACACACCATACCAGACTATCTAGAGGGTGGGGACATCATAAATGCCTGCTCATTCCCATTTGAAGAACAGATTCACATTACACTTTGAAATAACTGAATGAGACCTCGATTTGGCTATTGGAAGACAAATTGTCAAACCAAACAACACAAATGATATTTTACAAAACGAAGGGTGCACTCATCATCTTATACATAAACAATGAGTGGGCAATGAACATTGAAAGACGTACCCCAAGCTGCCGGTCGATCTCCTCAGGAGAATTGAAGCACCGCGATTTGCCTTTGTGCGAGCGTTTACCTGTGAGTGAAGATTTATTGGAGTGGCGAGAATAAGTGTGTGACAGAAATGGATGCCAACGGCGCCAATTCAACAGTGAGAAGCACATGAAACGTATAAGCAGAGACAGCCTACGACAGAAGCAGAAGCTCATGAAATCCATGGAAGAAAACAATATTATCATTACGTTGGCTAACGCGAAACTTAAGTGGATACCAGTTTAATCCTCCGTTTATGGTATTCGTCAACAAATGTGCTCTAAAGAGGCCACCTCATGTGTCAATTAGTACGATATTCGCAGTATATTTTCTTCGCACAACACACTACTTACAAGGTTGGTGAAAACTATGAGACAGCTCACTACCGATTTCGCTCTAATTGGGGCTCATTAGACATGCGTAGTCTTCGGTTACCGTCAACCCTATTGTATACAAGTGGCAAAATGCATCCATTTTCACATTAAGTTCGTGTTAACTAAATTCCTACTGAATGACCTGTCGAAGGGTGTATTTCACCAGTTGCGTACAGTTTGGTGTTCAGGTAGAACAGAACTACGCGTACCGGGTGAACCCCGGAAAGGGCAAAAAACTCTTAAGGGGCTCAGGGTCTTCCAGCAACCTTATGAGTAGTGTTCCGCCGATAAGATAATAGGCTCGTCAACAGGTTGTGCGACAAGAAAATGATTCAATTAAGAAGTGCTGTGAGAAATATCACATAATGTCACTGAGTTAAAAGACAGGAGGACAACTAAAAGTGAAACAGGACAGCGAAATTTGTGAATATGAAAGTGAGGCTAATCACAGTTAAGCCGTTTTGAGCATAATTCTTTCACTGAGAAGTGTCGGTACAAAAGGATTTTCACGTAGGGACATTGCGTAGCAACCAATTTGATTACACATTGGAAAACAATCAAGAACAAGATACCCACATCTTGGAATAGAAACGAGATAGACGCATCGGAGCATCATCTTGAAGTAAGGTGCCATCAGTGGGACTGGCCTAAAAGTCCTACGGAACACCGCCAAGCATGAACCTACCGCACAACGACTGTCAAACTTTGGCTAGACAGTCCGACTACAAAGTGACAGCAAGCTCACCACGGGGACCAGTTACGTGTCACGTCCTGCAGAGTTTCTAACCATGCGCGAAAATCACGCGGTCTACAGTAAGGTAGACACGAAGACCTCACAGTACTCAGTGTGATGGTAGCTGCCTTCAGCTAACATTACCGAGTCATTGCCTGTCCGCCACAAGCCTCTTTCCATCCAGAATTCGGGGTTGAAAACAGTGCTTTCCTCGGTAGACGGTGCATTTGTAATGATAACCCACCCACCTAAACCTGACAAGCTGCACTTGCTGCTTTATGGATTCTGATTCATCGCCAACTACTCGCCTCCGAATCAGTTCAGTGAGAACACGCTTCGATTGGCTAATGTCCGCTATGATGCGAAGCGACCGATGATCAGACGTTTGAATCCGTCTAACGTCCTCGAGTCGGAGAGACCAAGTTCCACAGCCACGGAGCAAGACTACTCTTACAGTTGCTTTGTACACAAGGTGCTTCGGCTTCAATAAAATTCGCTTCTGACGCCAAAGATGACGCAAGTTCACAAATGTCGCCCGCGCCCTGATAATGCGTGCACTACTGCACTACTCTATCACGGTACAAACGCGGCTTATGCAGCTGCTCAGATAAATAAACCAGTCAAAAAATTCAAGTTCCCCTCATTGAAGTTTCAGAGGGACACAAAAGGACTGAGGATCCTGAAGCAGTATGAAGGTACAGAACGCACACCAAAACTATATATCACGTCCGAAGTCCAATGTAGAATAGACTGCACGGACTTATACTCATCGAATAACGAGTCGACGTCGTCCGCATAGTCCAAGTCTCTAGACGTACTTTCGATACCAAGTGCCTCGATCCCTTGTAACGTGCGTCTCATGATAGTATCGATGAAAAAAACTGACCAGAAAGAGAAGGGAGCAGCCGAAGCCCATTAACCGTAGGAAAGCTTGTGAACAGTTCGTGGTGAACTCTTACACGACCGGTTAGAATAGAGAGTATACTTATAATAGAGTACACTTACAAGCCTCATCCATCTTTGGCCAAGTAGTATAAACGAATTGACCCACCTACGTAGTCAAACCACTACGAAGTCGGCGAAAACTGTAATTTTTGGACGGCTGAATGTATGGCTCTGTTCAAGCATTTGACGTGATGTGAAGATGTGAGCAACACACCCTCTACCGGGGCGAAACTCCGCTTGCTGTGTCCCATGTGTCGGGGTTAGGCATCACATTGTTATTGAAGCCAGTACCCACCTTATGACAGGTGTCAGGCTGGAACCGTCACTTCGTGTACCCTCTTTGAATAAGGATATGATAAGTGATTGGCCTCAGTTGTCTGGAACGCATTCTTGCTCCAAAGTAAATTTGAACAATCCAAGTAAGACAGGGTACAACGACGAACCACCGTCTTTAAGTAGAACCGGTGGAAGCTAACCCGGCTCCGACATCCCGATGGCTTTTCAAGGCAGAAAATCATATTAGCACTCACAAGTGAGCGGGGACCTAAATTCACAGACAACGGTTAAGAGTGAGCCTGAAGAACACAGTTATGGAGGCTGACTGCAAACTAAACTGTTGCTGAACATATTCTACCCAATGATCTAGATTCTGGCTTTTATTGTAAGTTAGATTTTCACTATTATCTCTGATTACCTCACTAAGACAGTGTCCCAGGTCCTGACTGGGGACTTGTTGGAACAGCTTTCGTGCATTCCCACTGTACTCGCCTCGTCCATTATTTAAACTTGCTTGCTCAATCATGCCTCCCTGACAGCGACTGTTGTGACCCAGTGGCGTACTCGGAAACACGACATGCCAAGTATCCAGCTTCTCACATGGCGGTTGTTATCTCGTCCCAGTTACAAACAATGTTTTCTGAAGCGATCGCTTTCAAACAGTTACACAGTAGACTTTGGTGAGTTTGCTAAATACGTGGCTGAGAAGGCCTTTCGACTGCCAAACGGGAAGTTTGCTTCTTAGGTTTACTCGGGAACATCGTGTAATAATGGTAATGCCTAAGCTCAGTTCTCGGTCTAATCCTCCAAAGGTAGCCTTTTCAGCAAAAGAACTGCCAAGGGTGCACAAATGGTACTACGCACCCACAACCAAGTCAAAAAACGCATGTACAGTGTGTCGCATTTGAGGTGTATGCGGCGAAAACATTCTGGAAATTCTGACGCCTCCTGGACGCGCTATTGGCAACCAGCACCCAGCGGTTACTGAATCATGATTAACTGTTGGGTCTATGCTTTCGATTAACCAGAACCCGCCCTGATTTTGGGACAGATCTTCTGGAAAATCACGTGCTGGTTAGGCTTCTTGGCCATAGCAGCGTCTAACTGCGGTGGTGCAAGATTCCGCCTAACACATCGGCAGTCGAGTACTGAGCCTCATCGCCGGTAGATATAGGCTAGGTGATCGTTTTGGCTCCGCGGTTGTATAGCAGCGGGGGAAGCCAGGTAGCACAACGGCGTCCACTGCGCTTAACCACACAGTACTGCTGACGAACAACTGGTAGTCAAAACATAAATCTACCATTATCAGTGCATCGTGGGTGTAGGTAAATTCGTCACCAAATCTCGTCACGCATGAACTGAGGCGCCGTACTTGCGCATTGAAATCTTACCATTTTGTTTGAACTCTTTGTGGTGCACAGGAGGGTGGTCATTTATCGACCAAAAATGTCTTTCACAGAATCAAGGCTACAGTTGGTTGATGTATAGGGAGAAACTATGAACAAATAGTAGTTAGCATTTTGATCGGCGCCAGTAGACAGACAAACGGCACAAATTCGACTGTTTAGAGGTAACCAATCAAGCAAGGAAACCTGAGCTCGGGAGTTACGACGGCACGACCCGCCGCGACAGTCGAAGAATCACCTCAAGTTCTCAGTCAGAAGCAAAGTGCCGCAAGCTCACATGATGAACGTAGAACCTGTATTTTGGTCCCATAAACGCAGTGAACATCTATAGGTAAAATACTGGGAGCCCGCACAAAAGAATCATGTTGGCCAGCTTACCTAAGGGTTCAAACACTAAAAGCTGCATCGAAAAACGGAGGGATGGGGTCTGATTAATAAAAGTGGAGCGATGGTGTGCTGTTGGTCACTCCCCTGAGTGCCCGAATAACATGCCTATGGCTGGGCGAGTCATCATCATATAGAATGAGAATGAAGGTGAGAGAATGATGACCATGATGGGAGGCGTCAGCAGTCGCATTTTTTCGTTTATCCACCCTGGGCTATACAGCGATTAAGGCAACCCAGCTAGTGTAACCACGTGACGGCCGACGTGGCATGAAAGTATATTTATTTGCGCGATTCACGATTACATATGGGCTGTGGCACGCCACCAAAACCTATGATCCTCAACCAAAATTTTCGGCTTAAAAGCCTGACCGTAATTTAGTGGTGGCTGGCGTAAGACTACCACGGTTATCTAAATTTGAGAAACAGGTTACCACCAACGTTCTAATCCAACCCAAAGGGTCTGGAGGCTTTGCTTGTCAGACCTCTATCCACAGACCAACCTTGTAGGAAAGGCCTTGTGGAGACTGCATGGGAATCCTCCAGTATAGCCCAATGGGTTGCTGAGGTATGCAAGCCGTTGCACCACGATAAGGTTCAGTCTCTTCGCGGTGGAGTGAGCAAGTGACCAAGTTGTCTCGAGAACGGTCTATATTCCAATAATGTTGTCCTAATCGGACACGTGTCCAGACACTATTATATTCTTAGGGTGAAAATGCAATCCGATTGAAACGCATACGAGGAGGTAACAGCAGTCAGTAAATATGCACATCTGACTAGGTCGAAAAATTGTGACCTTGGGTTAAAAAGTCCCCCTTCAGCCGATTTATTCTAGTAATCGTTCAGAATTGACTAAATGCTTCGTTCCAAACCGGTCGGCTGTAGCAAAGTTACGGTGCAGAATCTAGTGTGACCCGAAAAAAGTACGGGAGTGGAGGAATTTTCAACGTACGTAGAAGTTATACAAGAACCAAGGGTGGGAGTGGTTCGGGCATGATGGTTTCCAGCTCAAATCCTAACCTCTACAGTAAATTAAGCTCATCCTGAAAGCACGCTGATTATTATGGGTGAAACAGGTGTAAAGTATACCTGAACAAACCTCTCATCCAGCTCCTGTTTTGGAGGACTTAACTGATCAGTAGATCTAGGTTTCAGGGGAAAACCTGCTTTAAAAGAGGTCCAGTGCAGTTGGTCGATGGTTCCACAACCAACGGAACGGAGTGTTGATATAATTGGATTCTTGTTCGGTAAGCTGAAATTGGAGAGAAAACTGGGTGCGTGGGTAGTCGCAGAGGCACCAACCACTGTACTGAGGAACCTACCTAATAGGTCCATTCTCAGCCGTCAGGCGATTTCAACTACGTGCATTAAGTGAATACATTTCCAACGGTATTCATGTTCGCGTTAGCAAAAAGCTGCGCGCAATGGGAGCAACATCGTCGGTCAAAGTTTAACAGTAAGGGTTCTGTTACCTGCGTAGGCCAAAACAAGTTTGCTTAAGAGCTTCCATAGCTTTTTTACTTGCAAGAGATGGCTCAGTGGTCGGAGCGCGAATTTACTGACCGGAA
>SJOL01004668.1:8474-21861 GCA_004794785.1 Opisthorchis felineus | reverse complement strand
AGTTCAAACAAATTGAATGAAAACTTCCATTATCCTCTCATAATAAAATAAAATAAAAAGTAAATCGTTCAGCTGAAACACTTTCGGTGCATATCTGCCATGCCACCCGAAAGAAGTACGCGGGCTGAGCTATTGCTAGGCTGTCCAAGCCTAAACGGGAGAGGTTCGGATGCTGAGGTTGGGTTAAAACCACGGACTTCCGTTCAATAATTTCGCGCTTCAGCCACTGATTTATCTCGAGCTGTACCATTAATTTCAAAAAATTATGCATTGTGTATGGTTAGAGAGTGATTATTGACATAAGAGAGAATGAGGAAAAACATGACCGAACCTTAAAGAACCGTAGAAAGAATAAGGATATCCCGTGTTAGACTCCTTGTCTTCACTAAACTTTAATGAATAGTAGAGAGCATAAGGTATCAGGCTCCCCCCTTTCCAATCGGTCGCAGCAGAAACCGCAGAAGTTCGAATCATGCAAGCGTTTGGTGTCAAAATAGATTCAGCCGTTCAACACCTAGAAGAAAAGATTGCGAAAGGGACTAAACTTCGTCCGTACCTCGGGTTTAGTCCTACCTAGTCAAGCCAATGTAACAATGACTGCTCTCCCTAACATGAGCCTGCTAACGTTGGACGGAACCCCACATCCGAACCCCCAAGTCACATACAGTTGGATGCCACATAGGTCCATGAACCGGACACCATTGACCTAGCTCAAATGTACAGTGCCCAGATGAATCACACTACTTCTTCCATCCATATAGAATCCTTGCCACCATCGGGATGTGAACCATCCGCACCTCGCCCGCTAGCATCCAAGCAGAAGCATTTGCAGACCACCGATAACAAGATCTTACTGCAATATCTCGAAGCAAGATGGATTAAGAGCAGCTCGGGATAGCTCAGTGGTTAAGGCACCAGCTCACGGACCGGACGGTTCGTGGTCCAAACCCAACCTCAGCATCTCGACTGCTCCTGTCTGGGCTTGGGAAACCTGGCAGTATCCCGGCCCTCGTGCCTCCTTCCGTTGGCATGGCAGCTATGCACCGAAAGGATGCTAGAGCTGAGCAATTTGATTTTTTTATTCGAGTTGCATACCCTCTCAAACACTCAGTCAGACAATATGGGTAGAAACTGACAGCATGAGCGCTACCAAAATCAGCTCGCGACCATCTCATTCACTGTTTCCAGTCAAGGAGAGGGTCTCAACCTGGAAGCCGAACAGCACCAACAGCACCCGGACTCTTCGTAACATCCTTCATTCCATCCCCCCAGGATTCTGCCACTCCGCATTGGAAGATAAATTAATCGTCCAACTGTAATACCCATTCGGTGCATAGCTTCAATGCCACCAGAAGGTGGCACGAGGACTGGGATACTGCCATATTGCTCAACCCTAGAGAAGGGCAGTCAAAAAGCTGAGGTTGTGTTCGAACCACGGACCTCCCGGTCAGTAAGTCCGCGCTTTACCCACTAAGCCATCTTGAGCCCAACTCTGAATTCAGCATGGGAAACAGCGCTCTTACCGCTCGCATCATCACCACCACTGACAGCAGTACGCCAGTAGTACATACTAGTGCCTAACTTCTACACAACCATGAAGTAAGGACTGAGTCATGAGTAGGAAGGAAATGGAAAGGTAGGAACTTTGTGCAAATAAGCCCCATTTCCTTAGGGAATACGATCAAGGATAAGGTGCCTACACCTGTGGACAGCATTAAAATAAACACATCCGAGCATCATTTCGAAGTAAGGCGTTGTCAGCGGGATCAACTCAACGTTCTTTGCGAACGTCATCTGACCAAAGCCCAGTGCACAATGACAGGTGATCTTCATGATCATCGACAACAACTAACAGAAGAGAACACAAGTACTTCACTGCCATACAACTGTGTCAATTTGTTTGAATAAGGATTTACAATGGAAATAAAAAATGGGACAGGTAGAAGGATATAGGGCACCCACAATTCCAGCACTCAGTCAGACAATCCGGATAAAAATTGAAAGCATGGACGCTGGTGATATCGGTTGGCGCCATGTCTTTCAGCGTCCCCAGCCAAGCACACGGAGGGCCACGTGGAACCTGTCTTGGAAGGCGAACAGCACCAAAACATTTCACAACATTCTTCGTTCCCTTCTGTCATGTCAAATTCTGTCCACCTCTAGTTTCCGACAATCCAAATTAGGCACAGAAAACAGAGACCAGGAGATTCGGGCAATTGTAGAGCGTTGTTCAAGATCCAGTGCCTATGTCTCGTTGGTTGAACCATTCCACAAGAGGAGTATCCAGCATCTTGCAGGGTTGTAGAAAGTATCTTCCAGTAAGTGTCAACATCAGAAGATGCGTTGTCCGAAGCGGACTTCAGTAGGTGGTTCAGGGAGGGTTGTTTCATATCAAGATACAGAGCTTCTCGATGGCCAGGCGAGGTGTGCGCATCTTGCGCACCCCTGAAAGGCGCAACAAGAAGCACCAACGAAAAAGCGCGTGATTCTAATCCATATAGACGTTCTAGATGGGGAGAGGCAGTAATTGACCACCGCCGCCTGTAGCTAATGGCGATGTGGTCTATCTGTGTTGACTATGCGGTAGGGGGCACCATGTGGCTAAGCGGTTTCGGTTGTTTCGGAAGTTAGTAGTGCACAGAAACGGGCCTTGGTCAGTACATACCTGCAGCATGTGTTCGTTGTTGTAAATGCGTCTGGATTTCATTTCAAGACCGCCACCCAATCGAGCCTCAGCAGCACTAAATCTAGCTACCTGAGCATTCATGTCTCCAGCAATCACAACAATACGTGAGCTCCAAGCCAGCTGCAAAGAGGCCCTCAAAGCGCCGTAAAATCTGCCTTTGAGTGTATCAAAGTTACAGTGTGTTGGGGTGTAAGCACATAAGATGGACGGTAGCAAATGTCCGTCCATTAAAGGAATAGTTTCGCAGAAAAAAATCGCCCAGCTGTAGCACCCTTTCGGCGCCTAACTGCCATGCCACCAGAAGGAAGATGTTGCCAAACAAACCGCACACAGGCGACTTTCAACGGAAAACCAGAGACGCTACAGCCCAGTGCCTTAGAACAATGTCAGCCCCATCAGAACCAGTCGCAGAGGCTTCTAGATCACCAGAAGTGCGCAACCGGAGGCGAGAGGAAACTGATAGGGAGGTCAGTTCGACAAACGTACTTGTGTCTTGAATCCTCGTTTCAAAGAGACGGTACTCATCAATCAACAGCAGCAGCACTTATCAATACAAAGCGAGTCCAGCATACATGCAAGAGCAGTCTGTTGTCCCTCTTGTTTCAGCGTGCGAACGTTAAAAGCTGACAGATGGACCGAGCGACTGGGTTTGAAGGATGACTTTGAGTGTCTGTGGCCGTGGCGGTTGAGTCAGCCGTACATATTACAGCTAACAGCAATAAACGGCGACATTAGTGTTGACACTGATGCTGCCCTGCCATCTGCATATGGTGTTCTACAATCTCCAGTCTCTCTTTGAATTTTTTTGAAGCATGTTCAATGATTGCACGTCCTGCAGCATGACTTTGCACTTTGTGGGTGTGAAGCACACGCCAAAGAATTGGATGACCATGGTCACCCTTCCCGGTAACGATTGCGCTTGTTCCTCTTCAAAAACGAGAATAATGTCGAGATGGCTCAGTGCTTAAGGCGCGAACTTCCTGACCGGAAGGTCCTTGGTTCAACACCGACATCTACATCCCTACTATTCCTATCCAGGTTTGGGCAACCTGGCAGTATCTCATCCCTCGTGCTTCCTTCGGGTGGCATGGCATCCAGGCACAGAAAGACTATTACAGTTGAACAGGCATTATTATTTATTATTCCAGGTAGAAAAGGCCCTGTTTTTGGGGGTTTGGAGATCCCCAGAGTTAGTCTTGTTGTTTCATCAGTGACTAAATTAAACAAATGGTGAGTGGGTATTCTCGTCGGACACCAGTGCTTGTGGGAAGTCATCCGGAGAGCTCTCTATACACGCGTGCGCCCACAAGGATATCAATACAAACAGTGCATGATACTAAAAAACGTCTTCGAAATGTCTGTTGCTCAAGCATGCTGAGAACGAATCGGTCGATAGCACCGAAGGCACCCTTGATATCAAGGGATACCAAGACCGTAGGGAGCTTATACACATGTTGTTGCTGACACATGACGGAGTGTGAAGATGCGGTCCACACGATATTCCCGCCCTGAATCCTGTTTGCTGTCCTCGGGTTGCGTCTTCACGCGCTCTTCCAAGACGGTGTAGAATAAGCGACACCAAGAGTTTGGTTACAACTTGGGTCAGGCTAACTCTTCTTTGAATGCCATACTCACCCCAGTCGGTTGGGACGGCCATTTTCGTCCAGACAAAGACAAAGACGTTAGTCAGGCACCAAATTATGATTTCACTGAGCTGGTAAGAGTTCGTCAGGAACAGCTACACGATGACGCTAGAGGGAGAAAACGGTCGCTCATTTCTGAAGCTATCGGATTCTCCAAGCCACTGTCCAAGGCTGCGATGTAGGTCAGGAATCCCATTGAGCAATAGCAGATGGCCATTTGAGTTGTTGAAAGTGTTCAGCCCAACGATTCGGGCGTTCTTCAGTTTTATAGATCAGCGGGTCAGGATTTTTTATGCCTGCTGTGCGTATAAGTTGGAATAGTTTGGACACATCTCCAGAGTTTCTTGTTTCCATCATTTCCTCAGTTTTCTGGACCCGCAAGATTCTCGACCAGTGCAGACGCCCTGTTTCACCCACCGATTAAGAATTCGTCGAGTTATATTGTACTCCCGGTCATGAGGAATATGCGTCCGAGTCTCGGGAAGATTTATAGTTTGGCTCGAGATAAAGTGCTTAGATTCAGTCGACTGCATCATTCCACCAGCAAAGCCTCCAAAAGCTTGCAAGGTTTCGGATACCACTTTCCAGTTTGAGTCACATCAGAAGATGGGTCGTCTGGAAGAGACTTCAGTGTGTTTGGTAAGCCTGCTTCATATTAGGGTCCTAGAGCCTTCCAACGGTCCGGTAAGTTGCGAGCAGTTTTTCCCGCCACTGAAAAAAGCGCAGAAGCAACAACCAACAAGCGCGTGATTAGAATTACATGGATGTTCCAGAACGAGTAACGAGCAGCGATCCGCCCATATCACTTGTAACTAATGGCGAATCGGTCTATCTGCGTTGAACGTTGACTCGTATTTGAGGGTACCTATGTAGCCAAATGGTTTCGGTTGTTTCAGAAGTACTGTACAGAGAGACTGTGGTCGGCGTACAACTGCAGCAGACATTCGCTGTTGTCAGTGTGTCTTGATTCAACTCCATGAGCAACCACGACAATATCTGAGCCCTTAGCTAGTCGTATTAAAGGGCTCAAGACGTCGTCAAGGATGCCTTCCAGAGTATCGGAGCTACAGTTACGGCACAAGCGGATACAATAGCAAGCCAGCTATTATCGGTGCGATCATAGGATGCCCCCCACAGACGTTGCCAAACGAACCTCGCAAAGTCGACTATCAATGGGCAGCTATCCAAGCAGTGACCCTTCAGCTCGACGGCTTAAGACAATACCAAAATCAGCAGAACCAGTTGGGACAGCTTCTAGATCACCAGAAGTGCGCAACCGGAGATGAGCAGTCGGCGGAGAGGTCAGTTCAACAAACATACTCAGTCTTGAACCCCATCCAAGAGGGAACGCACACATCAATAAGCGAGTCAATCGTACAAACAAGGGTAGCTTGTTGTCCAGCTCCTTCCAGAGTAAGCACACTAAAGGCTGTCAGATGTTGAAGTGTCTAGCGGGGTCGTTGCTGACTTAAGCGTAGACACAGCAGCTAACACTGGTAGCCGTACGGATGTCAATCCTTAGGAATGAGCCAGTGGAGTGGAAGAATGAATATGTGGAAGAGAGAGGCATCAGCGATAGCCCGATTTCGGTTACCCGTCTTGCCATATTAGGCAGCTAAGGCTATCAGCATCTACAACAGTAACTTTTCGTGATCAGTCTAACGTTCTGCAAAGTGACAAAGCCTCCACTTCGCAATTTGCACTATTTAGAAGCACAACATTCACCTCGGTAGACAATGTTCGCTCATACAATGCGAAAGGTCAAACCACCGCATTTGACCGTGTTGGATGTTCTCTGCGACAAAAGTACCGTTTTCTAACAACCTATTTACGAATTCGTAGACGCCATCCGATGCCGGTAATGCCTATGATACATCGGTGGTCGAAAACCTGAAGAGGTCTCAGATCATTTGCACTAACAGGCCACGTCGCCCAACCAACAAACAACATCTATTACTATAGCCTGGTACACGCGATTATTTAGATATCCTTTTGACGCCACAAGTGACGTGAATTCACAGCTACTACGACTAGCGGTCTACATAACACTCCAGACAGAATTATAACAGAAGAATTATCACCAGTTACTTCGAAATTTGTCGATAGGCACAATTTTTGTTAAGATTCCCCCTCTGCGACCGGGTTGTACGCATCCATCAGACACAATAAACCTGACAGAGACCCCTTTCCGAGTTAATCACCATGCTAACACCGGCAAACCTTGAGGTGCTTTTGGAGAGAACGTTTTATTTGGCGGAACGTAGTGCCGTATGTAAGTTATGAAAACACCATAAGACAGTGATTCTTCGAAGTCGGAACTTTACGGCAATTCCCGTGGATGGAAAACAGAGGGAAAGCTCATGAACAGAAGCTCAGTAGGCGAAGTTGTACATCACTAATACTTACACACAAATCAACCAAAATGACAGGCGGCGTATACTAAAGCTTGGGCGAAAACCTCCATCCTGTGTATCAACCCTGGAAAAAGCAGCACCGTAGCTGGATAAATGACGGAGACCAACTACGGACCCAAAGTGGCTGTACCATGATTGGCCAGAAAATCGATCAATCGGGATCATGATATTAGGTTCGATACAACACCCTCGATCATAAACGCTATAGCGTAGACTAAAAGGGGATTCCGTGGTGGCTCCAGGAGTGCAATCGTTAATACTTCACTTTGTTCAGCAGTGGTCTTTTGATCTACTTCAACCCAACGCAGTGGTCTCAACAGGTTCAGGGACACACGGATTCACGGACTGATACACAATTTCATGCCTTTGCGCAATCTTCCCCGGTTGGGTTTGTCCCTGGCTGCCTGGGTAGCACTGGGGGAAAAAACTGGTGTAGCACCGCCTGTTAAGTATTGGTGCTGTGCAGCAAACTTTCCAACGCAATGAATCACTTGAGAAAGTACCCAGACATGATTTGAACTCGGTCCTAAATGCAGCCTGAACTTCTGCCGGAGTAAGGTTATTCCATGCACCCGAAATGGCTTGCATCATGGCATAACAGAAAAGCAGACTCTGATCACCCAGTTCTCACCATTTCCTTACGATCAAACGTTTTCCAAATCAGACTCAGGTGTCAAGTGTGCCGAAGCGTTCGAAGAACAACAAGTGCCCTTTGAGCCGACTTTTTGTGGTGGTTTTGGACCGACATGCGCGAGGAGAGTCTTATACCTGCGTCTTTTTTTGGTATCTAACTTTGTGTACTCGCAGTATATATATACTCACAATGCAAAACATTTGAATGCACTCTTCGTCACTCAGACGAAGGTACAAGTCCAGTAACACTTGCCTTGGCCAATTAAGCTCGACAAATGTAAGCGCGTGTAGGAACCCGAATGTCTTCTGGCCGTTAAATGTTGGTGTCTCAGCTGCTCATATTCATGTGGGCGAGATAAAAGGACTGCTGTGTCATAATAACTGGAGCGCAGCTCATGCGAGTTAGAACAAGGCCTACAAGTATGGCCAGGCAAAAGCAGATAGTGTTTGCGTGCATTAGAATGTGTAGGTTCGTCTGCGTAAAATTGGGTGCGATCCCCTAGCGGTAGATGTAGTGTTATACGGGAAATTAGACAACCGTGAGTGCCAACCCTGGGCGCGAAGAGAATGCAGAGCAAGAATCGCCCCAGCAAATGTGATTTTGAAAATACCGGGTTAGGCTGAAAAAGTGGGCGCTCAGAATATTCTCCACAAAAGTGACCACCGATCTGCTCAGACCGTGAACCACTGAAGGAAGAGCTTTAAGAAGTAGCCCCCATACTGATGTGTCGTGGCTGTTATAAATTATTGGTTAGGTTGAGCCAGCAAAGGCATATGGGCATGCTTAAAATCCTCAATGAAGCGGTGGTGTTCGCGTGTGAAGGGGTCCATGCCAAATGGTAGTTCGGGGTAAAGGAGTTTACCAAGGGATACAACCATTTTGATGGCTTTCTGTTGAATCTTTTCAGGGACTTTTTAATTACCTACAAGTCAGGGAAGACGGAGAATTTTGTGGTGCTTCTGTTGGGCACGGAAAAAAGAGGGATAGGTGTCAATTAAATTTCATTGCCCTGGACAAATTGGGTGTGGATCAATCCAACCATTCTGGGGTTAGAGGAATGTAGGCATTCAGGATGGAGAGAGGTTTGGAACTATTTAAGCATTATTGTCTCAAAGTAAACTGAATGCCGAATTCAGGTGAAGTAGTGAAGTTGAAGGAACATTCGTTACATAGGCTCAGTCGGCTGCGAACTTCAGCTTGCTGTCAACCACATTAGCTATCTGCGCTATTGCTAGCATGGCACTCTGCTCTAGAGATGAGACTCCCTTATCCGATTAGATACCTGTAGACAAAAGCCTTTAAGCCGTTGTTTACCCACTTTTATTTGGCCCCGCACGTTCAAAATACTAGCCGCTTTTTGCATTCACATCTTTCCTTTGAAGAGTGCCGCTCTCGCTGGGCCGCAGCTTTTTGAATCCTCACCAAGGAAGAGGAACCACTAGACTGCAGCTTCACCCCATCCGAGCACTTCGGCACTTGATATTCTTAGACATGTCGGGATTTGAACCACAGACGCTTGGCATTTTAGGTAAGCGTTTCTGATTACTTTGCTAGTGCACGTTAAGTAAACCGGAATTATCGCGTCCAGGACTTTGAACGATGTGGTTTGTTTTTCCGGAGCCATGAACGGTGATCTGTTGGCTGCCCTCATTGCGTTGACCAGATGATTCATCAATCAGGACCGCGCGGTGTTAATAACCTAGGATTACGCACCGACCAGCCTCGTCCTCATTGAGGAAGGAGCCATTTACATTTAAGTTAGCATGAAGAGCCCAGACATTTCTCATTGCTGTGCACAAATGCACGACTTGGTATTGTGCCTAGTTGAGAGCCAAGGCATGAAGATGGTGATGACGGTGGTTCACAACTTTGAATGAACACCAATTGTTTATCAGTCCCAACTGAGCCTAAACGCAGAAGTCGTTTTGTGGCTGGGTGGCCTCCCTCTGACGTCAGAATCTATAAAGCCAAATCAGTCACGTATTCGTTAGCGTCCAATATACAACGACCTTTATTCTGGGGGTACATGTCAAGTTAGATCATACCTTTATCACGTATAGATTTTCGCCCAATTTCCCGAATAAGTTTAACTTTAAATTCTAACCGTCCGACGAAAAATCAGGCCAATGTACCAAAATCTATTACGTGAGGATTTGAAACTGGCCATTATAGAAGGCATTGGTGGTAATTGGAAGAAGACAACACATCCTGGGTTGTCACGATGTTTTGTTTTTGAGTGCGCATATGCCAGCCTTTAGACCACAGAATGGCCGCTGTCACCCTACAAAATACATCTTATTGGAGCAGCAAAGCGCCTGTCAGGCGTCGGCTTAGTCTAGGCTTGTGTATGGGAGGATTAATGTAATATAACTAGAAAACACAGTAAACATGCTAGGCAGGCGTAGCGGAGAACGCAATAAACTCATCTGAGCCAATCAGCCAAACGGGATTAAGGATGTCGTCTATCAGTGAGCAGGGCAATTATATTATCGGAATTCTAATAAATCATATAATCCGTCCATTTTGCTGCGTTGGCTATTTTCACTTATTTGCTTGGCCGACATGCCTTTCCTTTGCTTGGCCCCTCATTTTTCACTTTATTTGATAAACCGCTTCCATGCTCTGAAGAGATGTCAGCTTGCCGAACCTGTTGTTGTTTACCACTTTCGCTTAATGACGATAGTGCAGTTTAGTGTTCTGCCTTGACTTGATAACTTACATGTGTTTGAGAACGGGAGCGCGCACCAGGTAGCCGCGGCCAATCAGTCACCGCAACTCTATTCGGAAAACACCATGTAGCCGTTCCCGCCATTTAATGTGTCCGATGTGCCTGTGGTAACGTGGCTAGACCAAACGTGAACCCACGTCCTCGCTACAGATTCCGTAACTCCTGCAAACTCTTAGTGTGTCCTCCAGCCCGTACTAACCTACGCCACTACTTCCTTCTGGTTTACTATGCTCGCATCTGGAACAGGCTTCCTCAGCAGCTGCGAAACATGACGCATTATCATACTTTTTCTCAGTCAGTGGACAAATTCCTTACCTGTTGTAGTAACGGTATTTTCCTCAGCTAAGTTCTCGGTCTGTGCCTCCCAAGCTAGCGTTCACGTCAAAACAACCACCAAAGGAGCACGTGGTATATTAACGCCCAAACTGAAGTCATGAACATTTGTACAGCGCTTCGTATGTATAGTGTAAGCGGTGACAACTTTCTGGAAATTCTGACGCCTTCTGGATGCGCCATTGGCAACCGACGTTCGGCCAATACTGCGTCATGGTTGGCTGTTGGGTCCAGATTTTCGACCAATCACATCTCGGCTTGAGGCCGGGTCGGCAATCATCCCGAAATTTTGGCCAATCTTGCGCGGACTAGGCTTCTCGGCCGTAGCAGCACCTGACTGCGAGCGGTAAAGTGGGGTCCGTGTGGAATTCTGCCTAACACCCGTGAAACTGGTGCCGCCTTACTTAATACCCAACTACCCCCGACCTCCTCTATGGATCAGGTTCAGTGTGCATTTGAGTTTAAAGACGATGCAGTTAGTGGGCAAGTAAAATATCCTGTTATCATATCTTCCTATCCTCTTGACTTGCTTCAAGCCACCGTAGGACTTAAACGCTTCCCAAGCCTCAAACTTCGATGTATTTGCGCAAACGCCCCGTGCAAACCTTATTCATTCGATTTGGCTTGTCGGCGGTCCACACCCACATGTCCCCCTACTGATTGGAAAGTTCCCGTGATTCTGCATCGGCCTGACACTATTTGTGTCAATCTCCTCGCCTAACCGGCATCCAGCTGCCACGGAAATGCGTATCCCCTGTCTGATTGCGGCAACCTTGACGACCGTTACGGGGCTGTCCGGAAACCGAAGTATGTCAGTGCAATGATGGCATGGCACTGCCGCACCCAGTCTGATGGCACTCCCGCAACTACTTTCTTCAGAATCTCGACCGCAGCCTCTTGCCCACTCGAGCCTGTAATCGCAACCACAAGCAATTTTTTCACCTGGTCCCAACCACCTCGTTCTAAACCGTTGAACATATCGTTCGGACTCAACCAACCTAGTTTCCTGCTGCAATTTCGGTTTGCCTCTTCCACAAGTTCGTTTACGGTGTTCGATTGGCCCTGTGCATTTGCAACATCTCCCCATCAAAACTATCCTTTACATCTGACCTCCCTACAACAGTGACACCAGTGAGTCTACTCAGTTTCAATTTTTTGAGACAAAGCGTGCCATTTGTCTCCAGATCAAATCCTTCCACTTCCATCTCCATTTTTGCATTTGGTAACCCTAGCTATTTACTCGACCGTCCAAGGTCACTCATGGCCTGCAACGGTTTTCAGTTTTAGTTCAGATCAGCAGGCTTCATCTTTCAACTAGTCGTACCTCATGCCCATTGTCCTCGTTTTTTTCGGTTCCCACAACTATGATGACTTGTTACGTAATAAGCATGCCCGTTGTGTTGTTACCTGCCGCGTTCAGGTTGTAACAATCTGATCATGCCTCAACCGGCGTGCTTCCTACAAGCTACTATTATTATCAATGCCCAATGTTTATGACAATGTCCCCTTTCCAAGCATTCCCCTGTACCCACGAGCCACGCCAGTCATTTTTTATTCTGACTGTAAAATTATGACCAAGCCTGACGGCATGCCNCATCCACCAGTTGGAAATAAATATTATTATTATTATTATTATTATTATTATTATACTGGCCTGGTTGTTTTTCGTTTTTTCCCCAGCCAACGTATACCTCTTTCTAGTCTAGTCCCTACCCCGGATTACTCTATCAGCCCTGTCTAGCGATTAGTGCTCTCGTCCTAACTCTAACTGACAAAAAACAAACCAAAGTTAGCTTCGTTTCTTCATTACTATACGCCGATATGTATATATAACATATCCATCTCATGATTCACTCCACAGCTCACTAAACACTCACACACACAACATCGTGGTACACCTCTGCTTTACATGGCAGCTCACCAACGCTCAGTTGCCGTTTAGCCATAGTGCATTCGTCCTGAATGTCACCATTCCATTATCATTGTCCAGCTGGCAACTGTCATTTCATTTGGCTCCTCCGCGACCTGCCATTACCAGCGTCTGTTTTCTGTTTGCTTGTTCGAATTAACTGAGCTGTTTTTACTGGCTTTGCTTTTCCCCCGACCAGAAAAAACTGGTAGCCGGAGTATTTTATAATTGCACGAACCGCATTTATGATTGCTTGGTTGGTTTCCCACCTTGAAGATCTGGTAGCATGCACGAGGGATGAGAACCTCGTGTGGTGGACGGGTACACCCTGCAGGGAGGGTCGCCCTGTCACGTTCCACCATGGTGCGTTTGTATACCCGCCACCCCTCCAGTAGCACGGGTGCATTGCCCATCGCCGGTGGTTCTGAGCCTGGCCTTTAAATTCAGGAAATTGAAAAAAGAGCACTGCTGTCAGCTGTTTGTTGCTGCTGGTGTTGGACTCGCCTCGGTTGAGCTATTTACCCGGCAACGCCATAAACTGCAGATGAGAAAAAACTAGCCTTTCGTCCGTCAGAAAAAATATATACCTGTGATAACCTGAAGATACTCTGCGATGCCAATGGCCTACAGCGACGTGCATAGCTGTAGCTGCCTTCGTCAGAATCGAGGCTACACCGCACCAAAACCCACCTCGTTAACTAAGCAAAAAATCGCCTACATGCTGCTCCCACGAGTGGACGCATACAATATATATATATATTTACAGTGAGACTGCAATCCCTCCACTACCGGCATGCGAGGCTAGCGTCGAAAGTCCTTTTCGCCATGCATCACTTATAGACTGAAGCTGATAGCAGTGCCCCAGGGACCGGTGGCCATTCCCCTTACGTTCGCCTTCCCTCCTAGATTGTCCTAGTATTGTCCAACTCACTAATAACCTCCAGGAAATCTAGTTCACCATCTCAGAAGTTCCACCTCAACCAGTCCTTACGTGTTAGGTTTCCCTCACCACGCCGCCTCTCTGCCCACTACATCGAACT
>SJOL01004667.1:916501-929851 GCA_004794785.1 Opisthorchis felineus | reverse complement strand
CACGTACAGTTGAGTGTGAAAGGCCGTCGTTGTCCATTGGATTAGGTTACCATGCATAGTTGAGGCACCATAATCAGCGTCGCAGATAGACACGTGCCTTGCAGTTACGATAAGTAGCGAAGGTAGGCGAAAACTCGCACGGTTGCCAGGATGATGGTCCGCCTTACTTACCGACAGTGTCCTTGCACTTTATGTCGTAATCCAGTTAGGTGACGCCCTGCATTCCAACGGGAAATGTCTTCTAGCGGAATGGTGGTAACTCATCTGCAGATATCTGAAAATGCTGCTTTGTCTCATAAGTAGTTGCTCATCCACTTGGATGCACACTCGCACCAATACTGCACAATGTATCGAGTTGTCTTTGAAAACTATACCGAAAGCAAGGTCAGCTTCCCAAATACAGTGATTTGCCGAAGTTCGGTGAGCAAAATCGCCTGCTTTTTTACATCTGACGAGTATGACACATAAATGTTATTCAGCTAACAACCTGGATGGAATTCACAGTAAATATTCTGTAGATGTTATCTCCCACTTGAAGAGCACCGCGGAACGTTAGATTATGCTAAAGTTTGCTTTCGTACGTCCTCTCGTAAGCTATTAATCACATGCCAATCAGCTGTGGTCGAATATTGCTAGTTCGCTCAATTCCGCAAAATGCTGTGAGCACCCTATCACTGAAACGTGCCATTGGATTGCACTATCTCCCAGTAAAATTTGCCACTTCGAAAACTTCATAGTTTCGGAAAAATTAATTTCTAGTGTGCTGCGCAGAGCCATGTCGCTGAAGCTGTAGAATTGAGTGTCCGCCAAGCATTACGAGAGGAGATTAATGGAACCAAATGCCAACAAAGTAAGGTAGATTATTGTTGTTTTCGGTTGGAGAATACTTACAGGAAAAAACATTCTAACGCAACAATTCCTCTTCGACACACGACAGTTTTGGAGAAAATTACATGTACTGGTTGGGAAGTGGCCTCTGCTTCCAGCCTCTTGTCAACCTTGGAAAATCGCCCACTTAACTAAATCACCCATATCAGGAAGTTGCATAGGAATGCTGTAAGCGTGGGTTCTTATACCTAATGAGGGGTGACCGCAGAAACATTTTAGTTTCTGAGATATCATCTTGTTGCCTGATACTGATCGGCTACTGAGTTTATACGCCTCAGCTTTAAGGTCACTGCCGTGTTTTGTTATCGGCACGCATTTAAAATGTTCGTCAAACTGATGTTCGCATGTTGTTTTATTTTGTTGTGCACGGCGGTTACAGCTGAAGAGTACCATTATTCAGTTCATAGCAAACTCCCTGCGGAACATGTACACTCTTTGGTTGAGAAAGAAAACGGGCAGGTGCATCACTATGTAAGTGGAGATTGATTATCCGATTCACGATTGTACATAAGCTTTCTGCATTGGCTATTACAATCATTTAAAATTTCGAAGCAGAATCGGCGCCATTCTGCCTTGTTAACTATCCAGTCTCACACTTGAGGTATTAGCGCTGTGTCGGTCTGTGTGGGTTTTACCAAATGTTTGATGACGCGTGGCAATATATTCTTTTGCGATAACAAGCAACCGAAAGGGTACGCGCTCGCCTCAAAATTTCAAGAACCTATGAACCCCTGTGGAATTTACAGAGATCAGGACCTCACCTGACAACTCATGTTGAACAAATGTTCATCCTCAATAAAGTTCTAAAATATGACCCATATTGTTGTGTTATTTAATTGTTTACATTAATTCAAACTAATGCGCAATTTAGATAAATTTAAAAGCGATTTTAAAACTAGAAACTGACAAAAGAGCCTTAATAAGACTTGTAATATAGACAAAATGCAGAAGCAGTTCCAGATGCATTCTGATGGTTAAAAATGCAGCTGGCTGTGTCGTGGAAACGAAACGCATATTCTTTGTTGTCACCTCTATTCACTTCTGATGACCCGTGTTAGTTTTAGGGTGATCCGTTTTCATCCAGTGTTCTCTGAAATATGGTCACTCACATATATGTTGAAATCTACCAGGTGCACACTTTTCAGTACAGAGTTAAGTAAAGAACATCTTTGACCAGTGCTTTGCTTCGAGCGTATGCTACATGTCTTAAGGTCAACCCTTAATCGGATTATTGGGACTAAGATATACAATCAGGGAAGCCGAAATAGATCTGCCCGAAACTTACCAGTATTTTATTATGATGTTTGCCTGCCGGTTCCGACAGCTTCTCTAGATCAAGTATTGTCTCTCTAGCTTGTCAAGTCGTCTTTGTGTTCTGCGCCATTCCGATCTCCTTTAACTGCAGCATTTTCTCCAACAGCCACTGCCGCATTTTAAACACGCTTCACAGTCTAGATCCAACAGTTATCCGTGGTTGGTAGTCGGCTTGTTACATTTACCACTTGCATGTTTTGCTTACAATCCTTCCAGCGTTGATTGTGGTCAGCGTCAGCTTTAAATTCACGGTGTCTGTTTCAGCTCAAATCTCGGCACCGAAATATTCTAGATTAAAGTATCGACAGTTGCGGAGGCAAAATTTGTTGTTGAACCGTCGAAATACTTACAGTTCTTGCAGTTCTTTGTCAACTTGTGCACTTGACACTGCGGTGCCGACGATTCTAGGCTTAAAATAGATAGGCAAAGCAGACAAATGTCTGAACTAGTTCTGTAAACCTCGGTGAGAATTAACCTTGTAGTTTATTGTGATGGTTTTTAAAACTGCCTATCTGGGTCACTGACTCAAGAATAGTTTAGAAAGGCTGCCACTCTGGTAGAACCACTATTTTTCATCAGCGCATTTTAGATGCAGCTTTCTAGAGACAAGTGATTTTTGAGTTATTAGCCTCAACTAGAAGAATAAACGTTTTGAGTCTAAGTGCTTCTATATGATGCTTTCTATTAACACCGTCAGCGGTGGTGGTGAACAACCTTTGTGTTTATTTGTGCAACTCATATTTCAGAACCAGCTACTGCAGTACAACGGTTTCTTGAGTCTCATTACAAATATCACGTCCATGCAAGCTAATGTCATTGTAAAAATACATACAAACATATTAAGCTAAGGCGTTCTGCTGTCTTCATGCTGAAGAAAATGCAGTTTTACTCATGAATATCACACAATCAGATGGGATTATTACAGCTTCACTGAATGATAAAGCCTAACTAAAGCGTTCATCAACAAGGGGACGTTACTTTTTTTTAAAAGGTGCAAAGCAGGAGGAACGAAAATAAGAACAGGTAGAATAAGTGCATTACCAGAGTTTGTGAGCCCGGTTTAACTGTAAGTACTGAAAAATAGTTATCATGGCCGTCGTGGAAAACAAAGCAATAACTATAGTTAG
This sequence comes from Opisthorchis felineus, assembly GCA_004794785.1. Lineage (NCBI taxonomy): Eukaryota > Metazoa > Platyhelminthes > Trematoda > Opisthorchiida > Opisthorchiidae > Opisthorchis > Opisthorchis felineus. The sequence goes on along the minus strand of SJOL01004667.1, from coordinate 926,522 downwards.
CGTGCCTACCTCATTAAGACGGCCAGCTACACCAAGTTCACACAAAAATGCCTTTTAAAACAATGAATTGGGATGCAAGCAATTAAACTAAGCAAAGTTTTTCGTTATCGGATGGTTTGTGCTGGCATTTGGCTATAAGAAACTTGTCAGAGTATTGCATTTTTCCTAAGGTCTGTGTGTCTGTTAGAAAGACTCACTACTAAGGAGAGTCAAGTAAACTTTGCAAGAAGTTTTGCATTCATCAGTAAGATAAAAGCAAGTTGTCAAAAGAGCTGGTTTCTATTGTTGTGAAAAAAATATCAAAAAGAACAAAAATTGAGCATGTCGACGAAGATAAACAATGTATTTCTATAACAAGATTCTGGGTAGTTAAATGACCTAAATTGTAGGCCACAATTTCAACGATTCATATCAGCCCCTCAGTGGCATTCCCAGATTAAGATCTTGATGATTTGTGCAATGTTGTCTTAAAAAATACAAACGTAGCCCAAATAGCGCAAAAGACTGTTTGCGTTTAGTATTCACTTAGAACATATCAAACCAAGCAGCCCGGTTAGGCTTTATTTGACGTAAACTAAACCTTTCCGCTTCTTTAAGCTATAGTAAAGATCCTACTCTTATGGGTGGCGTAAGAGGTAGACTTAAATTTGGGATGCGAAAATATTTTTACGTTGTTTTCCTGAAGTGGGCCAAACTTTTTCGGCAGTAAATCTCTCTGGCCGCGGAATGTTTATATATTCTGCTGTTATGCAGGCACATGAACAAAAAAATAGGTAATAGTGGAAGTGGGCCAATTTAAGTAATTCGTACTCTGTATTGGATGCTCTTCGAGAAGTGCAACTGCAGTGTCCTTCATCAAATTTGTGACAACTCAATAGTCCAATGAGAATTTTGTCAAAAANGCCAACCAGAGCCTCTCCTAACCGAGGGGTTTTCCGTTTGGAGGTGATTTATTTAGGTTATAAATTATAAAACCTCTTGATTGAAGTGATTATTTATCAAGCTAACTAAAACAGTTCTTTTAGAACTAAAGTTGAACTATTTTATATGGGCACTGACAGAACGCAATAAATACAATTTAGGTCGGGAACCCTTCTGCACCTAGAACGAAAGAGCTTGCAGAGACTCTAAGTTTTAAAAAGGACGAATTACCAAAATGGCCTTTTCTCCTAACATTAGCCCATTTGGAGTTCTTTTGATTATTTACCTTTGTAACGATAGTGAGACAAAAAGCGGCAAACCTGTGAAGTGAAAAAACGGGGTATCGTAATTTAGGCGCGAATTATGGGGTGCAAATATGTTACACTAGTAACAATGGGAAGCAAAACGCTGCGGAGTCTTTAATTAATCCATGGGAGTAATGTATAACTTCCCTTGAACTTACTACGTTTTTTAGTACGTAGGCATTTCCTTAGTTTTGGTTTTGTTTCTTTAGGCTAGAAAGGCTTACGCCACAAAAAAGAGAGATAATGTAAAAACGTTAATGCGGGTCCAAACGGGGCTGCAGATCAAATGGCCTTATCTTCGCGGTATGAACTGCCAACAAACACTACTTCTAGTAGTTGTAAATAACGGTTCTCATAACTGGCAGTGCGTCTATACATCTCTTGGTCGGCTGTTGACTAAACCCTTGCTGACAACATTTCAGGTGACCTTCTTGATTTACCGCTAACATTTGTTTAAAACTGGGGCGACTTTGAAATTATATCAGACAGTTTTGCTATTTATCACAACAGCTGCAGGATGCAGTCAATTAGGGTACTGTGCAGCCTTAAAACCACCTCGAGTATTAACTTTTAACACAAATTATGGAAAAATATGGCTCGCAGGTTTAACTACACTAACCAATAAATCAAAAATTGTGCCGAAAATATCATGTGATGATCACTGAGTGACGCAACGTCGCTCCTGATTAAGGTCCACCAGACAGATGCAACAGGACTGATAACCTAACTTTCATATTCAGATTTCGTACCCACTCTCCACACAGTGTGAGTTTGGAGCTCCCGTGTTTGCGCAGACAACNTGCTACTTTCCTAATTGTTTAATGGTTTAAATATGGTGGTTTATTTACTTTTGACCTGAAAATTGCTGCAATTAGTAACATGAAGCCTTCTTGAAGAAAAAATGCAAGCATGACCATATAGACAAAAGAGCGTTGACTTTACCTAGCTGGAGTAACCCCATTTTAAATTAGTATCCTAATATTTTGAAGACATTGACTTCTTCGTATCATTAAAAATCATAGTGTTCATACGTAAATTTTCGCCGAAAACGCAAACATACTTTGTACGCGATCTCCAGCTGGGACTTAAAGCTTGCTTTCCAGTCGCCACAAATATGTGCAGTTCTATATTTTAGCGGCCCCAATCATTTCAGGGTTGTGGTATCATATCCGAAATTCTGCTGTTGATCTCATGAATTTTTTCCCTTCTACTTCAGAAAGCAGAGCTTCAATCAAACTTTGCTTTTCTGTTTGTACTTATCAATTTTTGTTTTTTATTATCAATGGACGCTTTGTTAGGCAACATGTTATGATTTTTACGTGATTCTGCAAAAAGGTCTGATTTAAACGTCGATTTTTCACGCCATTGTGTTTGTCGTAGATTTTCTGTAGAAACTTTTATACCCATTTTTAGGCACAAATAAGAACCTGGGTTAGCAAATTTTTGTGAAAAATTGGATTGTGAACAGATCGTTGCTGGTAATTTGAAATAAACACAGCGTTGTTTTAATTGATTTCAACCTCCTCAAGGCTATTACTCCACATATATATTGTTGGTTCTGTTTTTCTCAGTACAGAAATGATATCCAGTCTCAGATACCGTGCACAGTGAACACGTTTGCAGTGAAAAATTTGGTTGAATATTATGCACCTGGCCCCATAACAACAAAGTTCGTTACGCACAGTTGTTTTTATAAGCAAGCCTGAGTGATTATATTCCAGAAATACTGAGAGGCAAGGGCTACAGGCTTGAAGATATGTGAGAAGCAGGTGGTGTTAAAACAACATCGCGTCCTGTGAAGCAGGCACAATTAACTATTCTTCATTGACGGTTTTCCTCGACAAAATTAATTTGTATGCAATTACTTCAGAGAAGTTGGATTTCCACCAGGCAGAAAATTTACCTAAGTCAGCTGCCTAGTTTCATGGTTGTTTAAGTTTCGGTTACTTGTTTTTTTGAACTGACATGATGAATTGCGCTATACTTTGTTGACCGGTTAGGTTGGTTGCTCAGCTGAAATTGATTCGAAATTGAGTTAAATGTTTTGAACTGCCTATTCAAAAGAATTTTTGCAGCTTTCGTAACCGAAGTGGGATAGCAAGCTTTGGCAAATACAGGCATGGATATTTTTTTATCTCGAAGGATATATTGTTCTTGTGTGAGGATGAAACTTCAATGAATCAACAAAAGTGTATTTTTCGTGATAAGCATCTATAAATGTTTTGCAATTTGAATGGAGCATCATAAAGCCAACCAGAGCCTCTCCTAACCGAGGGGTTTTCCGTTTGGAGGTGATTTATTTAGGTTATAAATTATAAAACCTCTTGATTGAAGTGATTATTTATCAAGCTAAATAAAACAGTTCTTTTAGAACTAAAGTTGAACTATTTTATATGGGCACTGACAGAACGCAATAAATACAATTTAGGTCGGGAACCCTTCTGCACCTAGAACGAAAGAGCTTGCAGAGACTCTAAGTTTTAAAAAGGACGAATTACCAAAATGGCCTTTTCTCCTAACATTAGCCCCTTTGGAGTTCTTTTGATTATTTACCTTTGTAACGATAGTGAGACAAAAAGCGGCAAACCTGTGAAGTGTAAAAACGGGGTATCGTAATTTAGGCGCGAATTATGGGGTGCAAAAATGTTACACTAGTAACAATGGGAAGCAAAACGCTGCGGAGTCTTTAATTGTTCCATGAGAGAAATTTATAACTTCCCTTGAACTTACTACGTTTTTTAGTACGTAGGCATTTCCTTAGTTTTGGTTTTGTTTCTTTAAGCTAGAAAGGCTTACGCCACAAAAGTGAGAGATAATGTAAAAACGTTAATGTGGGTCCAAACGGGGCTGCAGATAAAATGGTTTTATCTTCGCGTTATGAACAGCCAACAAACACTACTTCTAGTAGTTGTAAATAACGGTTCTCATAACTGGCAGTGCGTCTATACATCTCTTGGTCGGCTGTTGACTAAACCCTTGCTGACAACATTTCAGGTGACCTTCTTGATTTACCGCTAACATTTGTTGAAAACTCGGGCGACTTTGAAATTATATCAGACAGTTTTGCTATTTATCACAACAGCTGCAGGATGCAGTCAATTAGGGTACTGTGCAGCCTTAAAACCACCTCGAGTATTAACTTTTAACACAAATTATGGAAAACTATGGCTCGCAGGTTTAACTACACTAACCAATAAATCAAAAATTGTGCCGAAAATATCATGTGATGATCACTGAGTGACGCAACGTCGCTCCTGATTAAGGTCCACCAGACAGATGCAACAGGACTGATAACCTAACTTTCATATTCAGATTTCGTACCCACTCTCCACACAGTGTGAGTTTGGAGCTCCCGTGTTTGCGCAGACAACAGAGATGAAGTAAGCTAGCACGCACATCAAACTAGTTGTACAAATGACTACTGGTGAACGGCTATCAATTTCTCTTTGAAGTTTCGCTGGACGAATGTTAAGGTTAATAACACTAACACCATGCTCACAAGTGGCAATCAGTCAAAAGACGTAGTCATTCCTGGGTCCGACACGTACTGACTGGTTTAACCGATTTTTCTTATTGGTTCGTTAGAACACGTTCACCAAGCGGTTGGGTTCGTGCGGACTGGAATCCAAAACTCCCGGCAGTGTGTCTTAATACAGCGACCCAACAAACCATAACTCAAGGAAAGTATTTTCCTAATTACGTTTAATAGGAGTGAACATACTTGCCTAAAAACTATCCCGTGTACCTTCAAGCGGAACCTTTGGCTTAGTGATTATCAAAATCTCCATGAAAAACATAGGAAATTTGAGACAACTAGCTGCGTATTTTAAGGTAGTCGGATCAAGCCATTTCCTTACAAGGCATGTTACAACCTCCTCACGCATTTTTCTTAAGTTGAATGTGGTTTTGAAAACCTAAAACATGCTTTTCAGTTTTACCATGATAGGTATTTAGAAGTAAGTGGTGAAACACAATGAAGTGGCAGTAAATATAGTACTGTGTACAATCTATAGGCACAATACCGCATTCGTATTCTATATACCAGAACATGAGTTTGTGCAACTGTAGGGTTTATATGGTTTATCCAGCTTCAGTCTGCCTGGTATTAACTGAAGAAACTTCTAAACATGAGTTAAGATGTAACATAAAATTAGGTATTAATTTGCTCAGTGTATGGCTATAAATTTCTGGAGCTATTCTCTGATAGAATGACGTCGATTACTGTAAAATGAAGTAGCAACCCCCTGTGAAATTTTCAGCCGAGTCTCTGCTGTTTATATAGTTCGCGTCTGGAAGTGAGTTATGTTCTAGCCAATAGCCCAAAGCAATAATTTCTTTGACCTTAAGTCAGAATTTCAGTGACAACATTAACTGGTGTATTAGGTATACAAACTTTTAGCAAACGTTTTACTGAGAATCACACAATAGTAACACGAAACAGTCCAGATAATGATCGGAAGATAAATTATATGGTGTTTACATAGTGAGCCTCATTGCTGGTGTCTTTTGCAGTCAGCTAGTCAAATGCAATCTGCGAAAATGTTCATATCCCGGAAAATGCACTAGTTCTGAAGGTGGGTGCATGACGAGCTAGACTTGTTGAACTGAATTAGTAGATGCAAGAAAGATGCATTTATCAGAAAGGATAAGTTATGTACTGTATAAATTCCCCGTCGGTTCTAAGAACACTGCTTTTAATTCTTCCGTGTATCTAGGTTGATTGGAAAAACTCTAGTGTAGACACTGGGCAGCCGACGTGTTTTCGTTAATTAAAATAAACACATAAACACAAATTCTGATTAAAAATTAGGTGATTGCGCCCCTCAAATAATAATAGGAGACCCCACCACAATGTTCTACGTCTGTGTCACGTGTTGGAACGTTTTTTTTTCCTCGAAGAATGCAAACTATGTATGCTTCCAAATCTGGGCCTTTCCCTCTTAGAACATACACATAGTAATAAGTTTGTTTAAGAGCACCGCTGTTTATTATAATAATCCGCTCAATATGAAATGTTTTTGAGGCTTAAAAATCACAAGACTGTTTTACGCAATCATGTAAAGTAAATCTAGCAATTTACGGATTCGTGCTGCGAATACCCTTTGAACAGAACTGTATTCCTTCTTCACACAGTTATCTTTTTACATCGGCACCCGTATAGTGGGTACCACAGCATCCTCAAACTGTTATTTCTAGCCACGCTGTTGTTACGTTGAGATAAGCAGGAAGCTTTTTTGCTCCCCTCTGCATGAGACTGGTGTACTTTAAAGTTTTGTTTCATGATCACTTCATGTAAGGTACTCGGGTAAAATCCTAGAGCATTTTGACTAGCTTATATGTTCCTTCGACATTTTCGTCAAATATAAAACCTATCACACTGAGGTACTCCTACGTCCCGTTATATCATCTTTTTATGGGATACTTTCAAATGGTATTGTTCTGAATTATTTAAACTAACATATTACACCATTTTTTTGAGTGTTTTCAAACAGGAGACTTTATGAATAAATGGGGCTTGCATACTGCCTACGCTAACAACCTCAAATATCTCGGATAATACATATCTATCGGCCTAAAGCAGACCGCTGAAACCAAATCAATCTTGTCCTTTTTTCAATGGCGAGTTTTCGATTTTTGTTTTGTGCCTTCTAATAATTCGGCTCTTTCGTCATTTCGGTCTAATTTGAACTACCTCAAATCAGATGCCTGCGATAGCTTACTGATGTCAACTTCAAACGTTTCTGCAACAGTCATATGAGTGATTCCATAGTTCAGACAAAATATCAGGCTCTAAATCGGGCAGCCGCTGCGGCTTGTTTAAGGTTTCCGATAGGCTAATTTAAGCGTTGTACTTTTGAACTGTAATTTCCCTAAAGCTTAATTCACCCGAAAATACCCATGAACACGCAATACCGTATCCTGTCAGGGCAAGTTTTGGTGCCTTGTCTCACCCAGCAGGTGGATGCCGTTCAGAATAATAAGCGCTCATTTGTCTTTTGTGCTCCAAACTCAAAAGCGACGGGTTGTCTCTGCTTCAGAGAACGCGCAAAACAATTCATCCAGGAAGTACAGGATGACTAAAGTACGGTTGTTGCTTAATGCTGAGTTCGACCTCCATTATACCAACACGCGCGGTACTGGCAAAAATTGCTCTCCCTGAGGGCATGTTCATTTGCATTGCTTAGCGTTTTAGCCACTCTGTCGTGGTATTTCTTTCAGCAGCTTTAATGAGGAGATGAAGCAATGACTAACCGGTCAGTCTACCAAATTGTCCAAATGTTAACTGGCTGCTAGTAACTTCGAGGATGGTTAACTGGAATCAAGATGTTTTCCTACATGCTTGTGACCATTCTTTGTCAACCAAATTAGGATAATGGGGTTACAAGCCGAAACAGGAGCGCTAAGCGCCCTCAGCTCACCCGTTTTCCTGATAGATTCTTACTGACAACGCAAGCCGTGGTTCAAAATCCATTTCCACGAAGTGGCGTTGGACCTTGGTATTTTCAGAAGAACTATTATTAGTTGTGTGCGATGTCAGAAGAGGATGGCAAACAATGTTTCGAAGGTATCATATATTTAACTTCCTTTTCTCATCAGTACATCAGTCTTCTAGAGGTTGCTTGTGATCCAACGTCTCAGCAATCAAAGAATCAAAGATCTAATTCGAACATGGTCCAAGGTTTTTTCATTTTATATGGTTACTTTAGGGAGTCAAACAGGAATAAAATTGTAACCGAAGCTTTGACTTCCTCCAATATGTTGCCACCATGCTGTATCAAACGTATTCTTGAGATCACATGCAGAAACTGGGTAATGATAAGATTCATAGATTTTACTTTTCAAACGTTACTCTACGTATATCATTGTCTAGTCCTAAGGAGCAATTTGTTGTCTGCTTTGTATGTACAATCACTTTTAAGGTAAGCAAAAAACTCTAATGGGCTGGAGGTCTTTGCTGTGGATTCCACTTATTACTGAAAAACTAGAAGAAACTTGTTTGATTCTTGGGGGGAACAATTGTGGTTCATTTATAAACTGAGGTTCCGGGAAACTCGGGTATGTCGCCCAACTGAAAAGCCTCAAGGAGGACAAAACTGGTCATGCGCTGTCAATGAGCTTCCACTGACCTTATGAGTAATGTGTTACGCCTAGGTAATCTACTGCAGTGCCCTGAAAACCTCCCAGTTGAAACATGAGTCAGCTATTGTTCAGCACATTCAGCAGAAGAATATCGTAAACGAGAGATACTCAGCCGAGATTTAGATGAGTGGCCCGTTAAAATCAAAATTGTCTGCATATGAGTGTAGTCCCTGAAGGAAAACTTTTACCTTTCAAGCAACTTCCCCAGTTTATTGTACATTTCAGCTAAACTCTACCGGGCAAATACACCAAAAAAACAGAGGCATCCAGTGAGATTGTTGTCCTTTCTCTTAATTTAGCGATTCCTTATCTGGTTTAGAACGGTTTTGGTAGAGTTCTTTACAATAAAATTCGTTTGTAAATGATGTCTAATTGCTATACAACGCAGAACAGATAAATAGTTTTAGCGCACACACTCGGCTGTTTCTTAGAAAAGCGGAGATCTATAGACATGCATAGATTCGACGAGTGTGTTAGAGCGTCTCCGGTTCGACAAGGTCATCATATAAAACGTATTGATTGAAGCCAAAGAACGTAAGAGATTCTGTGTATGCTTGTCCACTGATACTGGAAAATGAACCCTCTACGACAGGTGTCTCGTAGAAAACTGAGTACAATTCTCTGTTACCTGAATGAGCGTAGCACTTGCTTGGGCCTGAAATATTAGTCCGCAGATGGAGCAGCTTATCCGTTCAGTCACATTTAGGTCCAATCCCGAAGGGGAATTTCATATTTCCCAGCTTTGCAGTACGTACAAAGAAGGCCCTGTTTAAGTTTAACGATACACAAAGGAAGAGTAGTCGATACAAGTCAATGTGCTAGAAAATCTGTAGCCCCATTCCTCAGTTTAATTTCAAAGTTATGAATTTTTGGAGGGTGTTACTCGGCTCAATTGCTCACCATTGAGATGATGAAAGACAAACTAATTCCTTTAGCGAACTAGGAGGTTTTCTGTCTTACCCCATCGCACAAGGCTATCGGAGATTACTATTGTGGAAACAGTGCAAAAACAAATGTATCCTCAATATCGGTAGGAAGCAAAGGGGTTTTCAGGTTTTGCGCAGGCAAAAGTAAATTAGAGTTTTATTCTGTCTAGAAATTCATAATTCTAGCCTGCCAGAGCCGAATGTAGTCAAGCAACAACTGCTGGAAGCATTCTATATATTCATGAAAAGTACAGTGAGGGAATTTTGTTTAGAAAAACTGACTAGCCAAATCCTCGATAACACTGTGCGTTATGTAGTTCAAAGAGGGTATGGTCTTACGTGTCCGACTTTAAGACGAATTGGGAAGTGAACACTGAACTGCTGCCATTTAAGCGCTCCCAGGTTTCTAGCAGGAAATCAGATATCAGGGTAAAATGTCCCATCACCCGCATTCATCGGGTACCGTTCACTTCAAATTTGACAACACTGGTACTGGCATATTGTTTTGAGCTTATCAGAGACATCTCCGAGCGTGGCCCCATGTCTCTATTTGTACCTGGAGCGTACCTTCAGCGTTCAGCCGTTCTTGGGCAACTGGACGAAAACGGTATATCTGAGTCAGCCACTTCATCCACAATGTTGTGTGCCCTGAGGTACTTGAAGTGTGTTTAAGCTAAATAAAACTTAAGCAACATCTCACAAACTGTAGCTACCTCAATTAAAAGTCTG
>SJOL01004667.1:876501-912867 GCA_004794785.1 Opisthorchis felineus | reverse complement strand
CCTGTGCTTTTCAGTTCGATGTAGACACTAGGAATAAGATTGATGAAAACTAGTCGGCTGCGATCAACTGAGGGGACCAAAACTGTCCTAGCCCGTAAAGGGCCATCAAGCAGCTCTCAATAACCTCATGGGAAGCACCCCTGAAATGCACTGCCATTGTTCGATTTTTTGGTTACCTAACCACATAAGTCTTGAAACAGTCCTGTTGGTGAACTTTATAAAAGACAGATTCATTCGCGTTACACACCGTGGTCACCTCAACTTGCAAATAGGTGTTTGCTTCCAGCTTTGAACACGTGCTATAGGTTTGCACTCGTGAATGGCTTTACAAACTCAGGCTGACAACATTGGAGTTCAGGTAAACGGATCGGTCGCCGCAGCCATGCGATAGCTCAAAATGCGATGAACTATTCAGCTATATATTTTCTATTCACCTAGTCCAGTATGCGATCAGCATCATCTAGCTGACTATATATAAATCCATCCGAAGTGACGGTCATCTTAGAAGCCTATGTTTGCGCCAGTTGCAAACTAACGTACAGATTAACTGCGGAGTTAAATTTTCACACAGCACTGCAAGTTCAGAAAAGCAATTTATGGGGGCCTTACCAAACAAATCAAGACCGCCCTTTCTCTCATCACTGTATGCACACTCTACTGGCGAGTGTTTGGAGAGCACGAACCAATAAAGCTGAGTGCATTCAAACAAATCCGGTTTAAAAACTATTTAAAACGTGACATCCTTCGTAAATCAAACGATGTATCTATGAAGTTACAAAGGCAAAGTTATGAAAAAATTAATTTAATAAACACGACTCGGTTATTTTAATAGGGGAGTAACTGAATACCGGGAAGACAGAAACTGAATCCAAAATGGTGGGGAAGTTAGTTAATGCAGAAAACCAGTTTTGTAAATTTACCTGGCATGTGCTTTTATCTCTTGACTTTTTTTAAAAAAAGCATCACTCACTCTGGTGACTATTGTCACCAGATCCATAAGAAAAGAATTAAGTCTGTTTGATTTCAAAAGGACTACTTTTAAGTTGGAGACACAAAAGTTAGCATTCATCATTTGTTTTCTATCAGAAAGTCACCTGATTCTGCTAAATAAATTCAGTCACCTTGGGTATGGCGTAACACTAGGACTACAGTTTAACCCTAATTTTTGTCCTCACACATTTACCTCCTGCCCTAAATATTATTCTTCAATACCGTTTCCTGTAGAAGTTAAGAAAACTCTTCACTTGAGTTAAGTTAAGAACTTAATTTAGGTTAAGTTAAGAAGACTCTTCAGGTTGTATGTGCAGTTTTGTGTCCAGGACCTACTGACTGAGATTGTCTGATTCAAGATATATTGATCAAGGTGAAAGCCAAGCGCCCCGGTGGCACGCGTCAAAGTCAGCAACAACAGTGTTGACACGCCCCGCCTCACCGTAAAACCACGAATTTCTCTCATTCCCCTTTGTCCTTCAGTAGACAGAAGACGTATCTGGTTATAGACAATCGTCCAAACGTTCACTCAGACACTCTGAAAAAATGACGGCATACGTACCATTGACATCGGTTATCCGAAATACTTTGGAAGTTCTATAGCCAAGCGCAAGGGACACGTGGAGGTACATGATGGGGGGCGGAATGAACCAACAATGACCAAACGTGTCCTAATTTTACCACACTTTCCTAAGTCACAAGCTGTCACAGACGGTGACGAATGAAAGAACGGCTGCATTGCACGTATGCGTAAATTACACCACATATAGTGTTTGTGTCAAATGACACACGTCTTCCCTGTTGGCCTGCAGGAGAACTAAGCACTAATTCAGATAATTTAAATGAGCGTCTCAGAGGGAGCAAAAAAAACTTGCTAAGAAGGGTATACCCAAGAAATTTTGAAGTTGACTTTTGTTCTGCAGCTAGGATCCGTTTGGCATTCTGAATGCGTAAGGTGAAGCAAGCTGTGGTTCTATTGCAAAATTTACGAAAAAAACTACAAGACGGTCCAGACCCAAGTAGTGAAATCTGCAGTCATGCCTCAGTCTGGGGCTTCGCTGAACTTTTTTTTCACGACGCGACTTTTAAGGTGCAAGGACTGTCTGGTAGAAACAGCTTTCGATGTGTTCTTACTGGAGTTCTCCACAATTTTTTTACGCCAACCATCTTAGAACAAACAAGAGAGCTGTCTCTATGGTGGTTGTCTTCAAATATATTTCTTCTAATGTGAGATTTTACGACATACATACTATACCGCTGAATTTTTTTGTGATATAATGGCTCCAATTATTGCATACAGTTGTTTCCGACAATACCTTAAACGGTTAAACAGTTATGAATGGATTAAATGGGTATAATGTTTGCATAAAAGCAGATTAGGTAGTGAAAAGTTCGGCTGACCAGCCTGACGTAATAAGTGCCACCAAATTATTTCAAGGCCGGTAGACAAAAAGTACTCTCAACAGTTCAGATGATGAGCGTCCGAGTACACCAACAAAGGTTCTCTTCAAAAGCGTCGTGAAAGCGTTGATTCCACCACGGCCGACCAACCATGATTCTTACTCGATCTTCGTTGAGTGGCTTGAATATCGGAAATGGGCTTAGGCTTTATTACCTAGCCTGGTTTCAAGCAAATAATTTAACCGTTTGTTCTATTTATAACAGCTTCTACCAATCGACGCTTTATTAAAAGTACTTGCAACACCAGATGTTGTGCAGCAATATTGGAAGATTCATCAAGTCAACCCTTACTTGAGCTCTGTGATCAGACTTGCGATTGTGAACACCGAAGTAGATTTTCTCCGGGATTGTATACGTAACTCTATGTACCCTAAACCTTACCGGAAAATTCTACCTAGGAGCCTCATATGATCGGGTGGAACGGCCCTCAAGCTTCACGCACTCAGGCGTATTGATTTACTTTGGACTAAGACAGTTAAATTGGAGCAATCTAGCAGATAGTAGGACTCTGTGCTGGAGTGAAATGAAACGAGAAAACAACTTCAACGAGTTTAGGATCTCAGCTGTTGGACGAGAGGCAGAAGAAGCCATGCAATTTATATGGGGATGTGGAGGCGTAAGCAACTTTCCCGAACCAACCACACTGCTAGATTCACGACTTTTCTAATGCGCCACCTGAGTATACGTTGCCTGATGCGTTATCGTTGGGCCCAATGTCTTGTGTAGCTCTGTATAAAAACGTTCAACCCGAGATTCAAACCCAGCTTGGTGATTTACCCAAACATACCACTGGGTACCCACTTAGTAACTACATCGAAAGACAGACTAGATCAACTTGAGGTGGAATTTGTCAACGCTTGCCATTAATACAGTTGTAGCCATTTACTCCATGAAAGTCCTACTGCACCAAAGCACAGACAGGCATTACACAAATTGTGAGGTAGAACATATCAAATAAAGGATGTGGCACAATAATTTTGAATAGCGCCGATTATGCTGACAACATGCCAGTTATATCGTCCAATGAACACACACTTATCAGAGAACGCAGAAAAGATATACCGAGAAAAATAGGGACAGTTAACCGACAACTCAGGAGCAAAGTTAATGTCACAGCTGCATACTACGAACATGTGAGACTAACGAGTATGTCTATCCCTCGTATTTACGGACTTCAAAATATTCAGGATTTTCCAATACGTCCTACACTCGACATGAGGGGCTTACCCACTCAGGCGACCTTGAGCGGGCTGTTGGAACTCTTAGAACCCCTTGTTGAAACGGTCGTGTGTCAGTTGTATTCGTGACTCGTTCGAGTTCATCGTCTCTGTCAAAGATGTAAAGGTCATAGCAAGACGAATGTGCTATCTAAGCGTTTTGCCTCTTTTAACCAGTGTGCTAGTGTTCGAAAGGCTTGAGGTCATTTGTGATTTTATCATAAAATTGAAGAGCAGTTTACCCACCCCCTTACCAGATCTAAAATAATTACTTTTGAAACGGACGTTTAACACATTTTGATTCAGTCAAATGGAATAATAATGGGTACTCTCCTCGACCCGTTTTTAGTTGATATTTTTTGTGATTATCTTCAAACACGGCGTTTTGAAACCACATTTGCATTTCGATGCTATATCAATGACAATCCTTTTATCTACACACTATGCTATCACACTATCACGCTATGCTCGGGATGATTTTGAACACACAATCTAGCACATTTCACACTCCACTTTGCTGCAAAGTGAAAGGTTAAAATCATCTCTCAGTTTCTTGATGTTTCATTAGCTCAGGGACAAAACGAAATGTTTCAGAAGCGGGAATGCTAAAAACCAATGTGCTCTGGCCAGTGTCCACATTTTTACAGCAACGTGACAAAAAGTGCAAACGAAATCTGGCAAAGCGTCCGGCAAATAGAGCTTGCGAGGTCCGCGCAGATGGCATACCAGATACACAACTGACGCACGTATGGAGAATCCTGATAGAAAACGAATTCCCGGAGAAGTTTGCAATCAAACACTTTGGGCAGTAGTTTACAACAGAAGGTAAAAGCCTGTCAGTCCCGAAGATACTGGTCTACATTAGGCTACCATTAAAAAATGACAGTGCTTCTGAAAAAAATCAAGCGAAAGCTAACGAATTCCGTCAGAAGCACGCTCAATGCTACTCGGTTAAGGATCGAATTCAGCAGTGATTTGTTGCTCATATCAAATACCAAGGACACGTTGCCAATCCGGAACTCTTCCGCGCAAACGTACTCATTCATTTGCTGACATTCTACAAGCTGCATCGGTCAGATCACCTAACAGATACTTCGAGGAAATCCTGAGCAAATACCGTCACACAGTGATTAGCGCGGCTGTAGTTTACCTGATCAGTACAAAGCACAAAATAGACCCGGCCAAGTCATTTAGCGTAAAATGTCTAGTGCCACCAAATCGTCCCAAGGCTCTTAAACAGTAGGCACTCTTAACAGCATAACAGATCACCATTCAGTCGAAAAGTCAAGTGGAAGGTTTTACCTTATCGTGGCTGACCAAACTCCATTCCTGCTTGATGCCGAATGAGCTATTTAAATTGTCCTATTATTATCCCTCGGAGTATTATGAATGTAATAGAGTTCACTGCATACCTTTTTTCCTCGTTGTAATATCCTTCAAAATTTCATTTGACTTCTGATAGAATCCAAATACAACTGAGATCTGTTGGTTCAACAATTTCGGTTTGCTAACAGTTTTTCTCGGCCCTGCTTTTTCTCGTCGAACACTCATGCATAACTGTATTGCAAAATTTCTGGTTGGACGAACAAACTGCGGAACACATTACATGGCGCGTCTAATAAACTGAAGTTATATACGAGTGTGCGCAAGGAAATATTGTCCCTTTTGCATCGCTACAATAACGCAGTCTTATGAAGAACCCTGGACGTTGACCACAAAGACTCGTCACCATTTTTTCCGGAGAAATAAAGCACAGTTTTTAGGTAAACTCCCAGGAGATGAACTGCGGTCTAAACAAATTTTGAGGTATTTGGACTACTTGCAGGTGAAGCGTCATTTTTTTCCGTCAAGATCAACAGCTGGTTAAGGCAAATTTTACACATGATCCGAAGTTCCAAACAGTGCGAACGAATCCGCCGAAGCGTGGTCCTGTGGCTAACATTCTGAAGCTTTTTAACAATTGGCTGGTTATCAGCTCCTCGTAATAAAACCGAAAAAATCTTCGTGAATTGGAGAGTTTTTTGCTACACCATTATCTCGATACATCCTTACTCACAGGACATTAAATTGACACATCATTCGGTTAATGTTGGAATCTGCTGATTACATTCTTGAGTTCATTAGAGATGCAGTGAGTGCTAATCTTGTGTAACTCAATTTGAAGAGGTGCTTGCGAGGACTGAAGGCACGGCTGGATAATATGTAAGACAGTCAGCTTTATCTGGCATCTTTCGCCTTGAAAATGGCATCACTGTTTTTCTCTTATATAGAGTAATTTTTGACTCAAAGGAACGTTTAAAGGCGTTATTTTTACCCTACTGGTTGAATACACCGAGAAAACTGAATGTAGGTGATTGTTGTATTGCTGTTCCCGCATGTGTCCGCTTTTGTCAAGGAGGATCTAAGAGGATCCAAAGGTTAGGCCCAAAACTTGTAACACTTGCAAACTCCATTTAGACTTGGTAATGAAGAAACGAACCGAGACATTTTTATCCAAACCAGCTTTGATCACGCTGCTAAACTATAGACACCACACCCCCTGAGAGGATACTCTGCATGCAGCCATTGTAACCTGAAAACAGCGTCAATCATAAACAATTGGGGCTGCGTTCCTCTTAAGGCGCACACTCTAGAGAGAATAAATTAAATTAGTCTTTTTTTTAATCAGAAATGCAATTTGAGTGAGAAGTTAGGTCTTTAAAGTCAACATTTTTTAGGATTTCCAACCATTTTATTTTTTTGGGCTGGAACTTCCACCGTGGTGCTCAGGAATTTTCCATCGTCGTGTGATGTAGCTCCAGTGTAGCGGCTGAACTCAGAGGACAGACAGTGAGCTTGGACAACCCTAAGCTTAAAGGCTCTTTTCTGTGGCCAACAGTTAGTAGGTATTCCCCTATCCCTTCGAGTAGATAAGTTCCGTTCCACTGTCTACACGCACCTCATAATTTAGCTTGATTTTCGGTGAACACCTGCTCTGACTTCTTAATTCTCATGAAGTAAATCAGACGTAGATACGCAGTACTCGTTATGCAAACATCCAGGATACACGGTTTCTCTAACATTGTTCATGTAAAATACTCAAGACTCCGTTTTTCTGTTTACGTAGTTACCATGGTTTTAGCATTATGGTTGTTTGGCAAATAAACACACATTTAATGTTCACATTATATGTGGGAAAATTCGCACCTGTTGACATTCTTCTATAACCTCCTGAAAAATACGTATTAAGTGTGAAAAAATTCTGTGCTGTTCCTGTGAACCACAGATGTCCACGTGGAGGACCGGGATCGCTTTCCCTCTTTGGCCTGTCAAACTAAACCCTGCACGTGAACCTCTTTGCATTATAGGTAGTGAAATATGCTAATTGCGCTTTGTCTCACTCCCATCCACTCTAACCCCATGTAACAAGTGTATATCCCCAAATATTAGACGGGAAAGTAGACACGGAATAGTTTAAAAGCTATCAGTATGTGCGGCAAAAATTATTATTTGAGACCAAAGGCGTATGCCAGAGAAAAAAAGTGAAAAACGTGAAAAAAGCGTCAATATATATATAACACAAGCACAAATTCAGTCGAAAAAAACACAGTAGAGCCCAATACGGTAGGGTATAGCACAATAAAATACGGCAATACAATAGATGCAATGCAATACAATAAGATTTAGATGAATAACGAATACCTGTAAGATGGAAAAGAACCCCCCGGCAACCAATCCAGAAACTATAAGCAAGGAACCATTTGAGTTTCCTTAAGGAGTCACCCGAACAAGAGCGAGCCACAGATAGCTACAAAGTGGCCAGATAAACACATATGTCTGGATATGTTGTAAACACTGCCCAACTCAATGATGAGTTCTGATGCCACTGAATTTATCAAGCCGAAAACCGATGCCTTGAAAGCATTTAACTCTTGCTAGAAAAGAATAAGTAGTAAGTGAACGTCTGTAATCTCCCGCAGAGAAATAAACGCAACAACATTCAAATTGAGCAAACTCTCTTTCTATTACATCCGTTTTCAGATGGTAATAAATGACCTTGTAACTTGAAGGTAAAATTCAGTGAATGTACTCTAGATCCTGCAGTTAGTGGACACGCCCCAATCATTGTACCAAACCGATGAACATCGCTTTCTAAAACGTCCAAAAATTTTTTCAACATCAACATTCCATTGTGCTATGGTTTTCTGTACAGTAATAAGTTCAGGAGAAAAGCTGTTGCTTAGTACATGATGTGGACGTACAGGTGGTGTTACTATGGTTACTGTACATCCATAGGATAATTCATGAAGAATACAAAGTGAAAAGCAACGACACTCAAAAGCACAGGTCTTGACTTAATTAGGCCCGTTTCAGAAGTGTACGACGTTATTTGCTCATGTTTTTTCACTCAGAATTCGTGCGTGTATATTTATAGCAACTGATCGTGTTGTTCTATAAAATGGCTGGGTTCCAAGTGTCCTAGTTAACGTATTTTGCGGTAGTTTATTAGAAAAGCAGGAAATTAATTCAGTAATCATTTTTAGCAATTGATCGTTTAAGTAAAAATTGATATTTTGACCTTCTACCGTGGTGCCAACATCTCAAGCAAACTAGGAGGGTGAGAGCGCATTCGAGACAACCAAGCAAGCATGTACTTCCTATCACACACACCACCCATCCCCGTGAAAATCGATTCACACAGGGACTGCTCTGCTAACTTGTGTGCTGTGAGAGTTTTAAAAGTTGAGGTCGCCATGTTTGTAGATAAGGAAAATCGGAATGAAATGGTTGCATGACGTCGGATAAAAAATAAATATTGCTAGACGTGTTCATACATGCTGATGGAGAGTGCTGATCACTCTGAAGAAATGCTGACTCAATAGTTGGGATTATGACAGGAATACGAGCTGACAATTATTGCTGCTCAATTCCGCACAGTTTTCAACCAGGGATTAACTACAGCTCCATGTCGCTTTGGACTGTTACTGAGTTTAGATGACAATCAGCTGACCGAAAATATTTTTATTTCGTAAATTTGTTCTTGAAGATAGAACGTAAGGTTTTACGAACTAGATAGAGGAGTTAGAAAGAGCTGTGGGCTGTGAGATGGATTCCTGTTAACAGCTGGTGGACCCGAGTTGCAGGAAATGAACATTCTCCGTATTCTGTGAACTGGCCCAATCGCAAGGAAACTTACGGTGAGTGGATCATCGAAGGATCAGTAGAGGAAAGCGGTGCAATCCGTCACCTGGATGGGGGACTATTTAGTGTCAGAAACTACACTTGTCAAGTCTAGGTACTATACCCCGGATTCCACGGTAACGTCTGACTAATTGCGCCTGAGGGTTGGAGTAGAGTTCAGCCTAAATGCTAATAAGTCAACCGTGGTAACTGTAATACCAACGTTCAATAAGTAGGAATCACAGAATAGCTTCAGAATTAGCTGACTTAGGAGGAAAAACGTGTCCGAAAGCGTCGGCCCCCCCCGTAAGGCACGAGGAATAGGGGTTTACAACAGTTTATCGCCACCCTTGATGAACGAGAAGGCATTACAGTCAGCTGATACACTACACCGTGTAAAATAGATGGGGTCATGTCTAGAAAGATCGGGGCAATGGTGAATCAGGCCAAAGGTGTAGTGGTCTAAGTATTTCATGGTGTAAGTCTGAGAGAACAGTGTTTATTGGAATGCATCCGCTGGAAGTTAATGTTTTGAACGAAACAACATAACGCGTTCGCATGTTTGTTGTAGAATAGTTGGAATGTCACCTACCGTTAGGTCATTGGGTGTTTGAATAATACGCGCCTTCTGGTTACGATCTGTACGGGTGTGCAAAATATCCACACACATTCAATGTGTATGTGTTACCTCTGGTTTTAAAATAATCAACTTTCGACCGATAAATGATGTTAGTTTGGAAGCTGCAATGGTTTGATCGATTACCCACCACCTTTTACGGGTTTTAAAGTTACCTTGGGAGCTCTGAAGTGATATTCTGAAGACACTTCCGTCGCGCTGATGATGATTCTCAATCAGCATGAAACACCCGCACAATTCTTTTTAATGGAGAAGAGATCTCCATTAGAAAATCCCAAACTCTCCGTAAACTGCCAACAACTGTCAACTGTTCAGCTTGTGAAGACAATCACATCGCTCATTCTGTCTCAGCAACGGTGACAGAACAAATGGCATTGTCTTGTCGGGCGTTATTTTACTGAGTTATGCCAACCATCTCCTGAAAACTAGTGTGTTGCACCAGCACTTTATCGTCCTGTTGATAGCATCCCTGTTATATCACGGATATATCTGTCAAAACTGTGCTCAATCTCATGCTGGTTTAGTTCCTTACGGGACCTTTCCATCCATACAGGATGTTGAATGAAAAACTCGCAATGAAGACCGATATTAATCGATGGACTTTGTGTGCTCTTTATCACATTCAGCCGCGTACGTTCCATTTTAAGGAGGCAAGATAACCATATGTATTTATCTTTTGCTGCTGAACACTTATGATGTCGTTGACAAGTTAGTACAACTATAATATTATTGAAGCCCCACAAAATTTTAGAATGCATTACAATAGGAGAAAATAAGGAAGAACACTATGTAAATCCTTCAGACATAGAGGTTACGTCACAATGGCACACAAGTAAGCGGTCGCTTTTGTGAATTAATACGTGTGTCTAGAAAACGGTTGGACAAACAATGGTAATCATGAGGCCACAGAACCGATTAACCATTCGCATAGCAGTTAGCATAGATCATGGTGTATCCTGAACCGGTAACTATCCCAATAATAAACAGTTATTGATGTTAACCTTCGGCCTTCTCCGTTTACAAATTCCCATGTTCTTGGCGAAAAGTCGAAGGGCATTGGAAGGATTTCTAGCGTGTTTTGGTAATCACAGATAATAGTCAATCCATGGCGTCAAGGCCTAAAGAACACCAGATTCTATGAGAGATTGTAAATTACCTCTTAGTGAGAAGGTTTTCCAAAACAACATAGCAGGTTACTTGGAACTACACAACTTTTTTGACTTTCCTGGGATGCGGCAAACGTCTTGAATGTTTTCCTAAATGTATCCGGAAAATTTTTTCTACACTGGTGCGCAGAAGATAATACAACAGCTGACCTGAGTGCGCAGTTTTTCGGAACGACTTTTCATTTGGGTGATTTTGTGAAATGCTTCTTAGCAGATCAAAATAGGTCTGGTGAATACAAGTATCCAACGATAGAAAATGAACGGTTCTAAATACTGTGGGGGTTTGAACGCGTTCATCGGTTTTCTGTCTAACTGAAATTCAGCCTTTCCACTCAACTCATTACATAGGAACATAGAGTTATTCTTAATTGAACCAGCAAAATCACGCCAATCTGAACCAAACTGTGCACTATGTAAAATACAGAATGATAGATGCACGGGTGTGAAGCTCATGATGAGTTTATTGTCTAAACATAAGCATCGTTTAGGACAGCAAGCTCAGCACATGAACAAAAGCGCTCCGTTCTCATATAACAGCACGACGGAAAGAGTTGTCATAGAGACGTTTCATGCTTATACAATTTGGGTGAATTTGGTCCAGCATAAGCGGGCGATTTCCAACAGTTGTCTTTGGTAAAAGCAGTAAACCGTAGACGTAATGAAGCAATTCATCTAGCAACAGAAATTGGTAATATCACAAAGAAAATCGACCCACGAAAAACTTCTGTAAATTTGAGGAATCTTTCAGCAAGCAAGAGAATCATTATTATGATTTCCCGCAATCGCATCAATATAAACAACAGTATCTGGAAGGATAAAGGCTGCGAATATGGCTAAAACAGCCGTTGATCTGTTAGTAAAAAATAGATGATCTGAGGGACTGAAGTCACCAGTTTTATATGAAGAAAAGCCTGTGTATCTAATAGAGCTCACGGGAAGTCATCTGGTCTTTTGCTGTGTTACTGGTCTGTGATAATGGGGCTTCCAGAAGTGTGACAGTCTACATATCCAAGTGATGACTAATATGACTGATATGTTAGAATAATTAACCGGTTGGTTTGAGTGATGTACTTTTAAGTTTCCAAGGTCAATAAGATCTGTGCACGACTGCGGTTGTTGATCACGTGACTATTAGTCTTTTCGCCAAGCTTGCAAAAGTTTCCTTACTATTAGAGGAGGCATTCTCATTGCGCTGTTTTATGGTTATTTCCTCCGTACCTGGTTGCGTTTCTTTGGCGTCAAAGAGAGCAACATTTTTATTTGACTGACAGCTTCTTCGTAATTGTATTGGTTAAGGATTTGTGCAGCGCTATGTTTCGCATCCACTGCATTTGACTATTTCCGGCAGATCTGATCATTGTTTTTGTCATTTAATTCCTTCTCTCTGTTGAATGGCGGTTTGTCCTCATCCGGTTTTTCACCTGGCATTAAAGGACCTCCTGTGTTCACTTTAGTCTTTTATATTTAGTAGCCGAAGCTAAATCCAAATCAAATTGATCTATCCCTTTAGTGTGTCTTTATGATTCCCCCATTAGGTCCTAGCTCTACTACTTGTTCAGTTTCCATCTACTTAGTTCCAAAAGTTACCTGACCCCTGGAATCCATAA
Organism: Opisthorchis felineus; assembly: GCA_004794785.1. Taxonomy (NCBI): domain Eukaryota; kingdom Metazoa; phylum Platyhelminthes; class Trematoda; order Opisthorchiida; family Opisthorchiidae; genus Opisthorchis; species Opisthorchis felineus. Next base: position 900,629 of record SJOL01004667.1, on the reverse strand, counting down.
ACTGGATCAGCTTCAATAGGATTGTTGATAGAGTTTTCGGAAGAATACCACGCTTCTTTGTCCCCGCTGGAACTAGAGTGTGAAGGTCGTTGCACTAAAATCCGTCTTTCCTGATCGTTATACACAAAGACCAGTAGAAGTTAATCTTGATCTTATAATAACCTTGTCCAATGTAGTGTTTGTAACAGTCCTTGGGCGAAGTCTTGCGTACGCCATTGTTCTTCATCAGGTCCGACTTCCTTTTTGTATTTGACAATTTAATGTGTCAGCAAGTTTGTGGAACGCCCTTGTATTGTGCTGTCGTAACAGTCTTGAACTGGTTCCAACAACATCCTCATTGATGGGAATTCGGTTCGTTTGCCTTCTCTTCATATTGAAGGCAGTTCCGTTGGGCTTGCCGAAATGTCGCTAAATAGATTTTATCAAGTAAACGTTTCTTTGAAAGACTTTATACAGGATGTTTATTCCGTAAGCTTATACTTAGTGGTATTGTAGTGTGTCCTAGTGCGGCTTTATCTACGACAAGTTAGATGATTGCAGTGGTAACCCTTATAATGGTCGGTGTGCGTCACCCTCTGTAGGTCTCAGTCTTTATTTGCTATTTAGCAAGCCTTTGCTGAGAGCGTCCAAGGATGCTGGTTTCCATTCGTTTTTTCTTCCACATTAAACTGGATATCGTCAAAAGCATTCTCAAATAGCTCGCTTATTGGCTGAACCCCCTCTCTTGTCGCTGATAACGGGAGTATCGTACACGAAGCGCATAAGTGTTTTTGGTTTATATGTCAGACAAAACAAATCGATCCAGTTTCGCTTTGCTGTTCACGCTACCTTAATAATGCTTCTCATGACTGGTCGTAGTAACTGTTCTTGGATTCAAAATACTTAGTCAAGTTTAGGCTGAACCATCCGCCTTTTTCCAACGGTTTATTCAGTACGCTACGTCTATCTGGTAAGTTGGATACAACTGTCTCGGTGCCACAAAAACCTACGGAGTTGGACATCAAAATCACATTGAATGAGACCATTATTCAGTCCTGGTCGATGTTTGTATATTCGTAATTTTCTGTGAAAATTACTCCAAATTGCTGACCAAACACTGAGAAACACTGACTGATGTTATGAGTTTACCCATAGTTAATTTGAACGTTTGTATGTCAGAGAGAGAGATTTGTGAGGAAAAATTGTTTCTTTATATACCTTTAGGGGTCTAACAGTGGGTAATAGTCGATTCATTCTCATTCGCTAGTGTTCTGCTTTTGCGACAATGTTTGGAGATTTTTCGGTTCTTGTTGATTCAGTTTTCAATTTTTTTCTAGGCCATGATAAGGAGTTTTGTCATTTACTTAAGTAATCATGTTTGCCTTTGATCACCCTCATGTGTCATTTTTTATTTAGCAGAATGATGAGGTTTCCATATCTCTTCAACTTGTCTGCCGCCTCTTTTTCTTTTATTGAGATGTTGTTAGATGTCCTCTTTAACACGATGACCAGAACGATCGTTTGGTGTGATTGTTCGTGGAGTTTTAATCAATCCGGCTGATTAAATTGCTGCTCCCAGGCTAGCTGAGTACCCCAAATTTATCTGGACTTCGGAATTGACAATGATATCTTGTTATACCTATGTAAGCACTCTACTGGAAAGACTGTTTATCTCAGCTTCGTTGTGGTTGTTTTTGTTTTCCTGATTTGAAATCGGCCTAGAAATTTTGTCTTCAAGATGAGCCTTCTTGTTTTCAGTACTAGATGTTTCTTTCTTCTGTTGTCATGTGATACTGCTGGAGAATTTATCTCCCCATGTTCTTAGAAAGGCTCCTTTAGGTTCACAAGCTAGACCCTTGTATTGCTGAGTGCAATTATGTGGATTTTCAGTCATGAATCTAACATGGTGTCCACCATTCCTCCTAACTAGTGTCCGAGTTTTGGACGATTTAGTTGTGGCTGACAGGTTACTCTGCAAATGGAGAAACTATTTTGGAGGTATTTGTGAAGGAGCAATGGTTTTTGTCGGGCAAAGAACTGTTAGCAGGAGAACTTATCGAACCGATGAGATAGTTCAAGTGCACCACACACGAACTTGTCCAAATGCCCAACTATTGGTTGCTGGGCTCATTTTCTTGTTGTTGATTGTGTGGCTGTTAATCTGTTCGTCAACAATGGCTGCTGTGAAAGTTCTGTCAATTTCCTGACACCACATCTGCCATACACACATCATTTTTTCAGATAAGGGGCTGAATTGTCTCTACATCGTCCCAATTTCCCACTACCTAGATATTACCTTTTGGACAATTCATTTCCACAACCTCGACTTACCTATTGTTTGTTGTCCTTTGCAAAGGCCCAACTGGTAGGACATATTGGCCGTTGCCATAGAGTTACACCAAACCAAACTTTTGTTTGTAAAGCAGAACTATGTTACTTCTGACTAAATCTTTCGACCATGAACTGTATTTATCTGTGCAAAACTACAGGTCAACTTGGTTTTCAACTAGCTAAAATATCGCAGGTGAAACTACTGAGATGTGACGGATTTTTTGAATTTCGACTGTTAGATAGTTCTTGCTTTAGGTAATTTAACCATGTATAATTAGGTGAAACTTTATTGGCAGATGGGATTAAGACTCTGTTTATAAATTTTCCACTAGTCCCTGGATTTTACTTTCACTCAATTTAAAGGTCGTGAGCTGAATGGCTCGTTGATAAATGCTGAAAGATCAATAAGCACACCAACCAACGAACTAGAGGTGAAGATCAGCTGAATTGGATAAACCTGTGCAATAAAAATCAAGGTTTGTTTTGAGATGTTAATGGGATTGGGATATCAGTCATAACAAAATATTGCCTTCGCAACAGTTGAAAGTCTTGAACATTCAGGAGAATTTTCATTGAAGGTGACAGAATATTATACAGAGCCACTTTAGCCATTATTTAGGACCCAAAAAGTGAAGGTAATATTAGCATATCGTCACAGGGTTAGGAGTTGTCTAAGGTTATGGTATCCGTCATTACCACAAAGACCGCATAAAAACTACTGTAGCTGGGCGAACTGCAAATTTCAATGTTGCCAGTACTCATACTGACTGCTCAGTTCCCCCTGTTCATATAAGAATCAATGCACTCCTTCGGAGCCCTATTAAAGTCTTATCTTAAGCAGACTGGTCTTCACAAAATTCCCACAGGTTTTACTCTAAACACAACTGACTCTAATTTAAAGGGGTTTAGTCACGGTTTATCACTTTGACGATCCTTTAAGTGGTCCCTTAAGAATGCCTTTAAATTGACTGTTTGTGTTCGTTTTGTTAGGCCCTTCGCTTTAATGTTTCAGGAGCACAAACATAGGTATGCTGCCTCTGACTGACAGAGGTTTGTAAACCGTAGATTAAAGCCTGCATGTATTTCACTGCATTCTGCAGTTTGAAGCTTCTCAAATCATTCACTTAAGAAATGAAACTGAAAACGTCCGTCACTAAAGCTGGTTTAGCCCAGACAATTTTCAATTGTTGCTGCTGTTGCATTATTAGTCTGATGGGAGGAGAGCTTATGTGTATTCTATAGGGCTTGGTACACGATAAATATTCCAGCAGAGAGTTAGCGTGTTTTCGGGATGACTAACACTGGCCTTATTTGAGTTGTAGCCCCTCATAATCAGATTCAGAATATTTCATCATGAAAAGGCTGTCTATATGGCTGTGTAAACGTGATATATTGACAACCCGTTTTCTTGTGCAGGTGGAGACGGTTGACGCCTATCATGTAGTGCTACCGGTCAAATTGGAATCCGTCACACTCTCGAAACTTACTTGGCTAAAGAATACGATTTTCAGCTGGATGAATTGTCACAACTTCATGCGACTCCATGAACACCCAGAAGTGAGTCAATGCTACTGTTTGTTAGATTGCGACCACTTATAACTCTTTCGAGCCTTATTTTGGCTGTTTGCAGGAAACAACAGAACTTAGAATAAGCTAAGATCCGTAAGACTGAGTTGGTTTGGAGAAGTCATGTGTTTGAGTTCCGTCCAAAGACATTTATCCTTTCTCGTATCATCTATTCTGCTGTCCAAATTCAAGTTTATATAACGCCTAAATTGCATTCTTATTTTTTGTGCAGTCATACCGCACGATTATGAGCTTCGAAAGACTGACGTTGTCAGATGCTTATCAAAAAGCCAATTACCGGATTTTCGCTGTTTAATTCCCGCTGAGTATCCCTGCTATCCATGCAAAGCGAAACCAGTAAAGATATGTCGGCGAAGTTTCCTAGCCTTCCAGCATTATTTATAAGCAATATCACTTCAGTCTTCCTGACACTGACGTAAGCGAAACCGAAGGCAGCGATTAATATACCACTTAATATGCAGGTCGCCATAAGCGACAATTTTACACCAGGGCTCACACTAAATAACTGTGCAAGTGGGATTTTTCGTTGGAACAAGTCAGTTTAGATCATTATTCTATTCTGCCTTTAGACTAAATGATGAATACTTTAGCTGTATGTTAGCTGTTGTAAGTTGCTCTAGGGCTTAGAAGAAGTCTACTTCACAGAGACACGTTCTTCCCGTTTAAAGACCTTTCTTCATTGGTTGCGCACGGTCGCCCGTCAGCGTCAACCTATTAGTTGGACTGTATAATCATTCACGCCGTTCATCCAGACAGCATGTAGCTGAATATCCGTTCAACTTGATTGGGGCCTCGTACTTATAGGGCACTGGGTTACTCATTTCTAGACATTTGCATTCAGGGGCATACTTGTCTGATTCTCTTACGACACTTCAAGTGATCAGTTCGGTGGGCGCCCCGAGAACTAGTCATACTGTATTCAGCAGTGTTATCCACAATCAACTATGCATTTAGTCAACATAAACGAGTAAATCACTGATGTATATTTCCTTTTGCGCGGCAAAAATAGCTGAATTAGATCAACCTGTACGAAGCACCCTATCTAATAAAATTGTAAGTGAGAAACTTGTCAACGCATGAGTTAGACATTTGTTACTTTAAGGAGAAGAAAACTTGGTCAAAAGCTGCGGCTTTAATGATCACAAGCCTTAGGTCCTTGAGTCTTACACACAGATCAAGAATATTGCTTCAACACGGTAAAGGGTGACCTAGTTAGCAATTATGCTGCCAGCAAACTTGGTGTTGTCTTCGTTAGGGGATTAGCGGCCCATAACTTGTGCACTGTGGGGGTGCCAGCCACCGCAAGCTCGATACCTAGTACTATTTTGTTTGCAGAAAAACAAAAAAATATTCATCGGTCACCAGTGTATCACCGTCTTACGGAACATTTGTGCTTCATTTAATCAGTAAAGAAGAGGCCATGGTTGTTTGGCCAATCCAACTTCGGTCACAAAATTGTGGTACTGGGAAATTAGGCATTTGTAGCACAATTTTTGAAGGACTTCGAAAGGGATGGATTTATGGAATCTGCCGCACATTTGTGTACTTCTTTCCGAGTTTCTTGTCATTCATGTTTTGCTTACCAACGACCAAAAACACACGGTCAGGTTCTTGACGTCAGAATGAAAAGATGTGAAAAAGACTCCCAAAGGTTCCTGTGACGCTAAGCCGTCATAACCTCTGCATTAGCATCTATAATCTGATGTAATTGTAAGGGTTGGATCCAAATCAGGACGTACAGAAGGAGTCTGAATAAGTGGTACGTAACTGGTACGCTGCTCCAACCTTTGGATACCTAGACAGCATCTTAGGACTGAAACGGAACAAATGTTAAACAACTTTTTAGGAGGCAAAGCCAACAATACAGTCTCGTTTTTACGAGACTTCAACCACAGGGCCTGACTCTGTAAAGCCTTGAACATGCTTGTTTTTTTGTGAGTTGTGAGTGGTTGAAGGTGGAAGAAAAGTGAGTCATCTGATTTGCTCAATAAAAAAACGCAAAAATATTTCACCCAGGCTAGAAGTGCTGCAAAGCTAAGACGCAAATTACACACGTTTCGGCCACATTATAAATCATCAACAGATGTCATTCAAAAGATATTAGAACACACCACATTTATAATAACACTTTGAACATCAAACAGTCCGGCTAGTTCATAAGTAGTGGAATTATCTAACACTTAGCGGGGTAGAACACAGCGTATTTTCAAGTGGCGTAATCGGTCGTAGACTGGCTTCTCACAGAACGGTTTAGGTTGTGAGGAGCTTTGTATTTTCAGGACCGGATTTCGTCACGTGGCAGAAGCCAGTATACCATAAAAGCCCAGAATTATGAACAATAAACAGTTGTAGCCAGGTTGGGATTTCCCGGGATCGAATGCCTGCATTTTTGGGGTGAACTAAGTATCCAAGGCTCTGATTCTCTTTACTTCCTCCGGAAATTTTCGATCCGGATGATGAGATTGTTCCTATAGAATCTCTTATTTCCTTCCAACTTATCTAAGTCAAATCCGGATAATGTCCAAATACACTTAATCATGATCCACATAATAAATATTTACTGCAGCCTTCAAAGGTTTTGTCAGGTATTCTTCCATGTTGCCCTCCAATCAAGCGGGACTTATGTCAGTATATTCACCGATAACTTCGAACTCTGCTTTACAGGTGACAAAGGATTACTTAGAAGTTTATTGGATCAACTACCTGAATGGTTTGTCTGCCACTTACTTTTATATGTTCAGCATTCTAAAAAATCAAATAGAATCGTCGAATAAAACAGGAACAAGAGGACGTAAGGTACAACAATGCTTCCCTATTGGAATGTCCATATGAAGCGGACTAGGCGAAACGTCCACAAGGTCCTATACAAAACTGGAGTGATTTATAATAGTGTTTGGCGCTCATGGAGAAACTGCTCGAAGGAAAAACCCATGTAATCCTCTGAGTATTTCCTGCGAATGGCGAATACAGAAACAAGCGGACTTAGTTCATCGATCCACCTTATTTTCCAAATTTCGCTCATTGGGGCACTGAAACTTTGGAGGACAACATCAGAGCTGCCGTTAACAATAGATATTTCTTACAATTTCTTATTTCTTAACCACCTAAGATATAACATTGGAGGTCAGCAGAAGATTGGCTTCTACTGCACTTATATTATGGTGGTGATGCGATCATGTGAAAGAACCCTCAGAAAAGAGGTAAATGGATGCCGTTAACTCAAGCAACTAAGTAGCACAGATGGATGAATAACCTTCATCTGAATAGTCGTCATTCAACACGTGGACAAGTGATGCTGATTCCATGATTGAAGGATGAGTGGCACCATGTCCTGTCTAAGTAAGAGCTGATCGCACTGCTGATCAGCCATACGTGGCAAAACGGCTAGGTGTTAAACTACTGACCGGAAGGTTGCGGGTTCGAAATTCGGAGTTTCATCAGCTGTGCAAAACAATGGGATGAAACAGGTGTACAGTGCTTCTGGGCTTTTAAGCATAGGTTGGATTCATTGGAGGGGGGAATCTTCATTGCAAATAAGACTAGCTTTAGTGAAATAATACCACCGAGTAGCTGGTGGACCGCGAGCATTGACTGAATACTGAATACTGGTTTAGGGTCTTTTCAATAAGCTGCATCATGGCACAGTGCTATACAGTGGCCCAGCGGGTAGAGAACTTTGGAAGCATAATGTCAAATAAACGACATCATATTATGACGTTCCAATGAGTAGCAAGGTTCGGAGAAAAACTCGTTACATTTTCGGAATGACGCACTCAGCTAGCGAAAGTGGCATAAAGTGAACGTGTCCTTATCCATTACCAACTTGATGGGAATTCTATCCATATCAAAACCGAGTTATCGTTTAACTGTTGGACTATTTGATGTAAAAAGCTGGTCTGGCAATCAAATTTCTAGCTACAATAGTGCCTATGGAGTAGTAAGCAGTTTAATAGCTAGGTAATATCTAGGAACTTATGCTAAAATATCATTGAATCACTACTGAATAGGCGTATTGCGACAAGGCGAGGCTTTTGAGTAGATTGGTTCAGTCAAAACGGATGATAATTAGTAGCTAGTTTTACTCGGCTTAATTATTAGGCCTCCCTTCCCTTGGAAAATGATGGCAAAAATTCTCATTCTCAACATTATTTGCCTTAAGATAAGGTATCTAGAACATCGTTTATTCCAAGAGGAATGAAGTTTGTTAGCCCTGCTTAAAATTATTCTCTACCTCACATGCTAATACAACGACTGGGTCTAAGTGTTTGGGGAGCCAGATAACTAGTTCCTTTTGTTAGTGGATTATGCTTTCTTGGATTTCTTATGTGTTGATCAATATAGTTGATAAGGTGCAAGGTATCGCTTTTTGCCTTTTTGACACAAGGTGATAGACGCAATGTGATTCCATAAGTTTGTCACAGGCCTCATGCCAAGCCCATGGATTGTTAGTTGTTCCACACAAATATCGACAACTACTCGTCTAATCCATCCCAGTCCAAAGAAAGTACTCGTACGGCAGAGATTTTCGGTATTTAAAACCCAGCTTTGCTGAGATTTCCAGTCATACATTCCAGTCATTTCGTTACCCTATGAATAAACTCTTTATGATCTATTTATATCATGCAGTAACAGGGGCAATCTCACAAGCACTGTAGGGTTTAAAAAACCGTCCAAATGTTTTGCTTTGTGCTATGCTAAGGTAACTTTTGCGGACAAATTTTTTAGCCTGACAGACCGGCTAATTTGAGGATGCAGAAGTGCGTAGATTTATTCCTCCTGGTGAGTTATTTTACTAGTTCATTTTTCAATAATAATCACATATAGTAACCTTCTCCGTAATTGTCAGAGTTTTAACAGATTTCTGTGACTTCGGGCATAAAAGCGTATGTCTTTGAAAACTGTGAACTTTTACGGATGGCGTGATTTCGGCTGGCTCCACTGTTGTGCGCTTCTCAGTGGAAGGACATTATTTCTTACACATCGTCCTTGATTAGCTGCTGGGTTTTCTACTCACCCAGCTAAAGTGCTATCAGTAACTCACACTTATTTGTATTCTTTAACGAATACACTAACATATCACCAGTAATTTGAGGTGGTACTCCAGAATGCTGATCACTGCCCAAAGTTTGGAGGATTTTAATTTGCGAAGATTTCCTCGGCACATGGAACGCAGTCTGTCCTTGAATTGTTTTCCCACCTCTGCGTCTTATTACATGCTTTGCGGTGGGACCAGAGTATAAAGGACTTCAACCTATTCCAGCAAACAACACGAAAGCTGTTGTGCCGTTTTTTGGTAGCGTTTCGATGTGAACTCTGAAACCAAATACAAAGCTATTTTTCACTCCTTTGAGTAGTTTGAACGTAGTCTAAATATTCAAATGAAGGTAATGCAGGAAAGGCGGTGTTTGAGTCTGTCGTGATTAGTGCTTGAAAAAAACGCGACTGTTTGCGCGCACATGACCAAATGCAACATACCAAAGGCTAGCATCCGTAGCTAGTACCCAAAGCAGACAAGGTAAGCATCATTCTGCTGATAATTATAAATGAAAGTTGTACTCAGCAATGCTTCCTAACAACGCTGTCCATGACGACGGTGTTTACAACTGTGTGTGAAGCAGGTTGCAACCTGCTGATAACAAAATGAAGCGTCTGAGTGTATAATAAGAACATAACGTCTAAGGCTCATTGTGCTTTGTGTTCGAGCATTGTTGCAGGACCTGCGTTATTTGCGTGAACAATGACCAAGACAACTTAGTCATTCCTTCGCATGTTAACGTTGTCATCGACCCGTCTGTTTCTTCATGCAAAGTTTAGTTTGAGTAAGTTAGGTGAGCGTATATCCAGTTCAGGTGTTTGACGCCAACGCGTGTGAAAGTTTGTCCATTGTGACGAAGGAACGCCCTGCCATATAAGTTTTGTTGGAATATTTTGTTGTTGGAGTAATTAACGGGATAGTGTTCTGTTCACCTTGGCCGTGACTTACTGCAACTCAGCCGTTTACTAAAGTTTTTCCATGAATTAAGATTCCATAATATGGAACAAGTAAACCTGGCGATTTTATCTCATATCAGGGGATGACTGATATTGAGACTTGAGTTTTATTATCATTAGTTTTTCAACAGGCGCACAAAAGACGCTCGCTAAAGAACAACAGAATGGCACTTGCGGGGCCAGACGAGGATGCTAACGCGTGCCCACCAAAAGTCATTTAGCATCTACTTTTTTTGTAAAAATGAAACTTTGAAAAGTAATTTTGTGAGAGTATATAGTCGTTTGACCTTGTTTTCCCGTGGCATTAGTAACTGGAAGGAATGGTCACAGTGGGCTCTACCGACGTATCATTTTCTCTAAAGATGTCACTTATGAGAGAAGCTTTTATGGACAAACCTGTAGTGGTTTGATAATGCGCGATTATACGGGCACAAGCTTGCAACGGCATTTTGTCCGGTTCCATCGAAGGTGCACTCTGCATTATGGAAATACACCAGTGAGTGAGCACAATGTTTAAAGAACATGAAAGCTATGGATAGATCGATCAATACAAAGTACTGTCAGTCAGCTATCGGTCACCTTAAGCGAGGCTAAATATTTCACTGGAATCCAGTGTTTCTTGCAACTCAAGAAGGATGAGGTGTGACTTGAGATCCGCATGCACGTAAAACAGAAAAGAGTTAAAGGTCGCTATGGAAGATGACGCTGTGGACCACAGAGATTTTCTATAACCTTACTCATCAAAACGCGAGTCCGGTCGAATAACTCAACAGCCCGGACAAAGGCTAAATACTTACCATTTCATGGTCTATCATTAATCCAAAATGCTGAGTTAACCTGTTTGTGAAGACTGGTATTCACGGAGTGTTCTGTAGTGAAAGGGTTGCACTTCATTTGCGGCCCTTGTAGACTTATAAAACGCTTTCAGAAATAAATGTACTCACTGTCCGGTGAAAGCGCTTAACTTCACCAGTACAGTTGAACTAGTTAGCAAAATCCAAGACACTGACTGGAACTGAGCGCTTTTAGGCACTGTAAGGATGGGTGTTGTCTGGGACGGGAATCTTGCCACAGCTGAATTACAGGTGTGGTCTACTTCCTTTTTGAAGATGCTTCAAGTTCAGCTCACCTATCTTGTACAGTAATGGGATAAAAACAGTTTTACAGGGGACAGTGTGGAATGACTTTTTTCTTCGAATACAGAGAATTGTTGGTAAAGTGCCGTGGGTCGTCACTGGAATGGACAACGCGGACAATTGGGTCTCCTGCTATGCCCATAATCTTCTGCCAGGTAGATTTATGGGCGGCTCGCTTCATCAGTGCGTCATTTTCACTAGCCGTTATTTTCATACAAAGAAATGGAATTATGTTTGGCATCTATGCTTCACTTCTAAGCTTCGTTTCTATTAAGTTGAAGATTACTCGCATAACACTGCGCATACTGAACAAGTTGGTTCTAGTAACCTAGAGAAATACCGTCGTAGGCACACAGTTTCTAAACCAATGATGAACGCAGTGTGCTGTCATTCTTTATCATGAGGTGCGGTGTAAACATATTTGTTGAAACAGGCCTTTAAGAACGAAATGCACTAAGTTACAAACCATTTTGGTTTTTACGGCTGACTCACCTGAATCGCGACTGAATTTATCATTAAGAGCTTCTCATGGCCACTCCAGGTGATTGGTGACAGAATTCTCCGTTGAACAGGGGCTTACATTCATGGTGTACAGGTTTAAGAAGTTGCGGGCTCCCAACAGAGATTTATCAAGTTTTACTTTAAATGCACTGACCTAATCACGGATGATAAAGATGAACCCATCTAGGTGTCTATATGTAAAATGTGACCGTAAGGTAAAGATACCATTTTTTTGACGTCAACGTTTAGACTCTAAACGCATTCTACAAATTCAGTCGTGCATTTTAGGCCATGAAAGAATGCCAAGAACATCAACCATGAGGTGAACTCGAATGTTTTGTGGATAGTGTGCTGTGTATATGATAGACTGCACACCCACTGAATTTTGCGTCTTCGGCAGGCCGTATAGTTGCAGATCATTTATTGTTTGAGGAACAAATTCCCTTTCAACCAGTCTGACTACACGTTTTCAAAAAGTCCAGATAGTAACCATTCATTTTTGCCCTTTGTTAGATCTTTCGGATTTACGCCAACACAAAACTCTGGATATCTTATTTAGCGTTTTCAGTCTTCTGGTTAACATTAATTAGCTGGTGATACTTAATTATTTTCAAATATAAATCAATGCTGAATAAAAGGTCAAATAAAGCCATGTAAGCAAGTGAGTAAGATTTAAAGAATTTGTTAGAGCGGAAGTATGTTTTATTTTCCGCTACGTAAAAAAACTCTAGAGCAATACTTTGAGTGCCACAAACAGGAAATCTGATGCAATTCACGTCCACTACAAGACACCTTTGGGCTCAATTTTCATAAATCGTCAACATCAGAAGGTCCAGCAGCAATCATTTGATTCTTCGTGTTCAGTAAAGCGCCCTTATGACCTACTGAGTGATATATTTAACCGCGTACTGAGGATTTCACCTCGAGTGACGATGAAGCGTTTGCAATCCAACTATCAAGCTCGCCAGACAAACAACCAGGAAGCACATGCGACCTACCCATATTCCGCAAAATCGCCCAAGCGCACTTTATTTAAGGCAACAGTTACATACGGGTTGTTGATTGGTACCATTTCTTATCCTAACTTTGTGTCCCAGTTTCTTCAAGAGTATCCAAAACCCAGTTTGACATCATGTTACTTCAAGTCGGTAGGTAAGTTAGGTGGTATGAACCCGGATTCTGAAGACTGATCAAATGCGGGGTTGGTCCGTTAGCCAACGTTCATTCTTGCTGCCCCAGTCTTAACCGGCCCTATTGCAAAATAAGGGTGTCTGTTGTGTCTGTTCGATGTGCGCATAGAAACTTATTCTGTGTACATGAGGACATCCACCATTGGAGGCTTAACTGGCTTTGTGACGAGTCTGAAATTCAGGCAGTGGCGTTGGACGTAGTAGTCAGCACTAGTTGCATCGATGGACGATTAAACACGGTTGGAAAACCGCAGAATTTTACGAGATACCAAATTTGGAGCTGAGTTCATGACTTTTTACGCCAATGTAAGTCCGGGTGAACATTCAGGTGCCTGTTGCAAGCCGTCAGCTAGCCTGAAGATTACAGGATAACAATAAGCAACACCACCAGTTATTTGTCTGTCGTTTATGTTCCACTGTCAGTCATCAGTCTTTCGGGCCTTAGCTTGACGGCACCCTTCTTCTATCCAGCACCACAGAAGCCACGAATCAGCGGATAAACGTGTGTTCAATTTACCATAGTGTTAATGATATTGTCCTGTGTAGTGTGTGAATTCGTCAGATAGTTCCTGATTGGAAAACAGAGCGAAGCTACCTCAGTCCACTTGCCAGCATCTATCAATTAGGTCGACTGGTGAGTCTGTGACTCACACGGTCGATCCTACCAGTGCTGATACACACGTACTTTGCACGAGTTCGTATTGTTGTGGAGGCGTTTGAGCCGTTTTCGCTTGGCGTCTCAAAACTGCTCATGCATTCGTGGGCCATGTATTCTCTCTGTCAACTGGACGCATGTTTTATTTTGGAGATCAAAAATAACACAAGGTTGTTGAAAATCGGGAGCTAGGCCTGCCTGATGGGCTTTAGAGACAAAACCGGTAGTGTTCTGTCCTAGGTTGTTTTCTCAACCTTATAAATAGTTTCAGTTTATTGAAGAATTCACACTAAGATAGACAACGACTGGTGACTTACAACTTAGGTTAAAAGAAAGGTCACGTCATTTGAAGAAGACTATTACACAATACCATGAAAACCGCTTGAATATACTGTCCAGAGGTTAACCAAAAGCGTAATTATTCATCATCCTAACAAATAGTCTAGTTATTAGATATTTGAGAACTTCGATTATCTATAGCTGAAAAATACAGATTCAAAAGTCAAGACGTTTTACGCATCCTCATGATTTGTTGGTTGAGTTTGTAGAAAACTCACATGCAATATGAACTTTCTACACGCGGCTATTTGGAATTTTTCGTTTTGCGCCTTTACAGAGGCGATACTTCATGAATGTTTGGCGACCGAACAAGCTCACGTGTTTTATTTCTGCCAGACCGTTTGTCAGTTGTTGTATGCTCTATTCGGAACATTAAAACACGAGTATGTGTGTGCGTTATTCACTCTTCTTATCCAGCGGAGTCAAAAAGAGAATCAAGTGCTTTGTAATGGCCCATTGCATGACATACTCTCTCAACTGTGCAGTTAATTTGACGCCCAAAATATTCAAAGTCTGGAATGCTGGTACTGTCTGGTTCGCGATCAGCTCATCTGACAATGCTGGTTTAATCTATTTGAAAAATGGATCAGATCACGCTGTGCCGCGATGCAAGTGCTTCTGACCTTGTCTGTTACACAGTTTTTCCCTCCAAATTCTTCTAAATTTTTGAATGCAATGTCAGTCCCGAAATCAGAGACTCCCCAGGATGTCCAGACAAACACTAAGAAAACTTCATCAAACTGATTCGTTTGTTTTCTGCAACAAAGTCGTCTGTATTCCAACTCTCCATGGGTAGCATTGAATACAACTGAGTACTACCAAACAACCATCGACACTCGCAGTCAACCAAGATTTAACAGGATCCTAAATGCTCCGGTGAAAGAACACTAGTATAAGTAAGGCTCACTGCGCATGCCCACTCTAGGAATTAGAACACAACAACTCAGAACCACATGAAGTCCCTGGGAGAAGATCAAGCGTGCAACTTTTATCCAAATGAGGGAGTCACCGATCTGGGAATTGATGACAGCCACACGTCAGAAAAATTTGGCTTCTTTTCCCGTGTGGATCTAGAAGTTCCCAATGCAAAGTCCGAGTTCATTATATAGAGTCAACCGGTAAATGCAACTTATAAAACAAAGTAACACGAGCACTATGTGGGTCTTCGTTCAGATTTTCCGGAGTCTGGTGCAAAAGTCCCGACGAGTGCCTACAATTTGCGATCCTACATTTTGGCAGTTTGTAGACTAATGACGAAAAAGTCAAACGTATGTAACGACTTCTAAGAGAGGGACCTGGCGAGGACAAGCAGGACTCGTCGATGTTTTTGCATTAAAAACAAAATACTTCCATTCTTTACAGGTCTAAAAGGATACTTTTTTTGGTGTTGCACGCGCACAGAAGACCGGAGGAATGACCTCCTATCCTTTGCAGACACATCAGTCAGAATACATCATGAGCATTTCATCATTGGTAGCCAAATCTATTTCTCCAAGGACCATAGAAAGTAACGGAGGAAACAGTTGAAACGCCAGCACAAACATTATCACACATTGATGATGACACATTTTAATCTCCTTTGAACATTGGATTCAGCACTGACGATGTCACCTTGATTGGTGATGAAACGTTTGCAATCCTACTGCAAAGCTCGGCGAACAGACAAGCAACGCCCCCAAGCTACCTATATTCTCCAACATTGCCACTTTCATTATGTATTTAATAGTGGGAAATGCATTGTGGCATTTCTACACTTCCTCGGCTCTATAGAAATAATATGAGTACAGTATATATTTTACTTGGTAGGTGAGTGACCGAGTGATCAGGGCTCAGGTGACGCGCTTTGCCCGCTTAATAAACCAAAAGAGAAGTGAGTAAATAAGATCCTTCAGCGTATCCCGTCAACACATAAGGGGAGAGACTCTTCAGTTCGATGCTAATCAGGTCACCTACAATGGTAGCCGGCTCCGTCCTGTGCAGGCACGCGATGCGCGATACGAGACTTACGAAACCACCGTATCTCAGAAGCCCACCAACTATTATCAGACGGTACGTAGAGAAGTTGACTAATAAAGTGGAGGGTCTTAGGCATGATTGTATGAACGAATCTACAGCAAGTGCCCTTGGAACCAGCTGAACGGAACATATGTGCAGATGATAATTCAGTCTGGCGTTTGCCCATGTGTATTCCGCCTGCTATTATGGTTCGATGCACCACTGCTACCATTGCAGAATAATTCACGAAAAAGTGCAACCAGTCAAGTCCTGAATATATTCTTTCTTCGCAGTGTATAATTACGGCTGGATGAAGATATACAACTGTTTTATATCAGAAGACTTATTGTACTCTGAAGCATCACAGGTAGACTGCAGTCAAAGCAAATGGAGCGCGCACTTGACACAAATTTCCATGGAGGAATGGAACACTGAAGCTTCCAGCAAGAATTTAGACGGGGCAGTTGTACGTATGCAACTCATCGTACTATGTGACCTAAACAGGATGTACTTTTATCTTATGGCCATGAGCTGGTACTCCATTCGACGGCACTTCATCGCAGAGCTCATAAAAGTTAAAGTGGAATTTCCGCCATAAACACGAGTCTTTGAAGATCTTATCATCCGAGAAACTGATCAACACCACGTCAGGCAACAACAAGACACGCCATTAAAGATGAAGATAATTTTCCAGACTAATGAGACCTAAGCCATTGTTTCGATATTCACACGGTTCACAACAAGAAAGGCAATCTTTATCTGAAAGGCCTGAAAGTGTGCAACCATTTTTTACCTGTCACAATGTGACGAATAATCTCCTTTAAGTCTGAATTTTTCGAGCAAAAACTGTTTTGGTTCCCACAGTTCGCCGTCACCAACATGTTAACCCCCAGTTCACTCCAAGAATATGGTGAAATATTTCACTAGTAGAGTATTTCGCTTTGTAGCTCATCGCATGGCCACTGGTCTCTGTTCAATTTGCTACAAAGCGTACTGTGTAGTGTTAATTGATGCGAACGCTATTGGTGAGCATGGGCGACTCAGCAGAAGTTTGCTGAGTGGAAGTATTGATTGGACAGCATTAAATGAGTGTGAGAATTTGGAATTGCTGACGTGGTAAGATTAATTGGGTCAAAGTGCAAATCCGATTTAACTTCCAATGATTACTCGGAAAAGCCCATGATTTGTCCTCAGGCCTCAAGTGCCTGTTGACTCAGACTTTGTCAATTCGGGGTCATTCTCTCTGTACCCATCGGGGTTCTTTTATTGGGAAATGAAAAAAACCTTGATGACGTAAAATTTGATTCATTATTTGCAGACGTTTGCTCTTCATTGGGATTTGTTGTGGAATTTTGCTGTGAATGCTAACAAATTTAATTTATTTATTCAATTGGAACTTCAATAGGATCTCAGACGCACGCTGAGAACTGCTACGTGATCGGCTTTTGTATGAGGTTAACACTGCACCACGCATTTAGTTCTAAACAAGACGACCGGTTACAAACAGTGGTTTGTATAATATGCGTGATTTCACAGATGGAAGTTGAACTCACTCTCCTATAGACTACTTGACCTTTCACCAGCTGTTGCAATCAGTAGCCTTTCATGACTATATGCATCGTTGATGTTGATTAATTTGGCCATCTTCGTTAGGTCAACGGGACATTCTGATTAATAGAAGACTACGCGAGGTATCTAGCTAAGTGATTAGGGAGGGCTTTTTCAGAATCATAAGCCTCGGAAAACTGAAGCAGCAGCAGCAAAACCAAAAACAACGATTTCAATAGCCCGACCACGTTGTTCGGAAACTCAAAACGAGCTTTGCGAACTTGCACCGGCTCCTTTGCCATGCCCGTGTGGTATTGCCATCTTAGAGAACAGCCGAGGACCCAAACTGGCGAGGTTTATCTTCAACTCAGCATACGGTAGGCGCTGCTGAAACCGGATCTGGATCTCAGTATACTTGTTACCTCTGTCCATAGGCAGTAACGGCACAGAGCATCTGTGAAGCCGACTCGTTTTGTCAAAAGAGGTAGTCTCTGTAAAGGGGATAGTAATGACTTCAGGCTATAGTTTTTCTTCGCCATTATACCTTGAAAATGTGATATCATCTACTGAATAGTTTTTGTAGATATTATTTCTCCCTGAGTAACCCATTTAGGTAAAATTTAGATACAACGGCGCCCCCACTGAAATATAGGAAACGCTTTCTTTTACGAGGTTAAACTTATTCCTGAAATTGTCAGGCGTGCTCAGTAATTCCGGCTGCAACCGTGTTACTGTACAAGTAAGACGTTATAGAAGCAAGACTGAAATTCATTGTCAGATCGATAGTTGTGTGCGAACTCGAATGCTGACATTCTTCAAACAGAGTGAATAGTATTTGAGATAGTTCTTGTTCTTATCTTCTTTGACGATGAACGCAATCAGTGCTGCGACTAATATTCGTCTATGATACCAAACCTACATCAAACACGATTCACGAAAGCAATATGTTTTAATGAAATCAGACCAAAAAGGCCTTACCTGACAGTGTCGGATGAAAATTGATTAGCTGACAATGCAGTATTGAGTTGAGATGAACAACAAACACATTTTAGCCACTTGCCCTAATTTTCATATTTCTGGGGTTCTGTTATGAGAGCCTCAGTGATCAAAGCCAGCAATGCGTTCAGTTATGTCCTCTTTGTGATTTTTACAAAACGAAATTTGTATTTTTCAGTAGCCGACTTTGGAACTTTATATGTCGACGGCTAACATGGTTTAAACTGGATTTTGTGTAAACGATTCATTATGAACCTACGATGTGCATTTCAGAAGGTTGACACAGGCACAACAGAGTACTTGAGTACCATTTTTTTTGATGCGAATACCTTATTTGACTGAATAAGCAAGAAATAATGAACTCCATAGAAGTGAACAATGTGGTACAAATCTGACTTTTCGAAAACAGACTGTATGCATAGGGGTTTGTTTTTGCAGCCAGTTTAGTTAATTGATCTTTGCAATTTAAGTTCAACTAATGACACACAGCAACTACGTAGAATGAATCACGGAGTAGGTAAATGACCTCTTTATGGATAGTCGTTGGTGTTTAAGTGAGGTCTTGCGGTCACTGACACACTGCGTTGGATGCTCTGTCAGTTATTGACCGTATTTTCGTTCTGTGCTCACAATCTTGACGAAGACGGAACAGCTAGTCGGCTTTATTAAAAACTTGGTAGCGGGCTCAACAGCTGCACTTAGTACCCTAGCAAAGCATCATTTGGCTCTCCAAAGTGCGCCGCTTCCAGACTCGACAGACATCCCTGCCTAAAACTGGGGCCACTATCCCTCATTTACTGTTGGTGATAGTATTAGTGTTAGTAATAACATTATCGTTTTGGAGAATATACACGTCGGAATTCAAAGTTGAACAGCACTCCGGTAAAAGACATGCCACTGTCAGCCTAATCCATCGAACTGTTGAGGGAGTTGGGCACGGAAACAAGGGAACAAACGTGCAACTAAAATTTAATAATAAGCAGTTTTAAAGCTGTCCAAGGTGCAGGATTGGTAGTATGGTCCATCTTGTAGGATCGGGCGGGACAAACGCTGACAAGAAAGAATGCTTAACGTCACGTATATCATATGTAATTTGGGTACGCATGCAGAAGAACGAAAATGGTCTGCAAGCACAAATCCCCGAACGTGATCTCAAGGAGACATGGTCCAAATATACCCCTGGTTGACTGAATATAACAGCTAAGTTAATATAAAAAGGTCAACCATTTCACGAGCAAAAACGACCTATTATACTACTATAACTGCTAAAATGTTATGACCACATTTTATTCAAGTGATACAAGAGAAGCGTGGATATAGTTTGCTTCAGAAAATCGCCTTCATATAACCGATATATATATATATATAAGCACATTCAGACGAAATCCCCGCAAGTTCGACATTTTTAGGGGAACAAGTATCAGGAGGGACTATTTTTAATGCGCAAATTGTGGCATGAAATTACGGTAGACCTATCTTCATAAGAGATCTGCCGACAGAAGAGACAACATTTGATCGGTGACTTTAGGGCATCTATTATCAGTAGGACAGTTGTGTAATCATGGAATGCCTGCACTTATGCATAATACCAACAACATGACGTTGGCAGAAACTTGGTTGCTACGCCTACTGCGTGGGACCAAAGAATAGAGAGACCGATAATGTGCTGTCAAAAGTTTTTCGCCAACCTTATTCGTTGGATGTCCGACCAAGGAAACAGCATAAATTGGTTAAAAAATTTTAAGCTGATTGATACAAAACACCAGAAATCAGGGTGGGTGTGTATTGTGACAGCCCGTCTCAGTTATGTTTCCTTGTGGAACATCCCGACAAACCGTGTTTTGCGATGCTTTCTACACGCAGCTGTGAAGTGTTGATGCTGGAAATCCCAGCTGCGAAATCGGTTTTATTCCTTTTCTTTTTGTGTCGAGAAATTTGTTTCTGTGTGCCATTTCTAGCTGAATTCAATCAAAGTCATTTTCTGAACTCAGAGTTGACCAAGAACGTTGATTGATGGGGCCTAGATAAACACATAGATTTATGAGAGGCGAACAAATAGTGGTTCCGTAGCCCGCTCTTGAGAGAAACTACAAAGCATTGGGAAAATTATGATACATGGAGGAAGGATACCGGTATCAAATTTCGAGGCGGACGCTAAGTTCGCAATTATTCATTGTTGATAGTGCGGGGAAGTTTGGGAATTATTGTGGAGACTCTCCAGAGTTTTGTGAGATACGCACTGCTGATGATTCCCAATAAGGATGAAACAGCTGTACAGTGCTTCTCGGATTTTCAGCATAGCTTGGCTTCACTTACAGGACGAAATCTCCACAGCAATTATTCATTCTTGTACACCTCTTTATAGTATATTTATGGAACACATCTATCTTTGTTACGTCTTCGGCGCAACCTAGGTAGATTTTGTACTTCCCTGTACGGAACGCGTCCGCAATTCTGGTACGCATGGTTAGGGCAGAGGGACGGTTATTTTTCACTACTGAAAACGTTTCAGTAACCAAAAATTACGAGGAGCGATGGTCCAGGCGCCATCAGGTGTCTTAGCGCTTTCAGGTTCTCGCGGCTTTCAGCGATCACTTTTAAAGGGGTTATAGATTTTCGTCGCACACTACTTTCAGGGTGCATGAATTCCGCAACTTCCTCGCATCGCCTGGAGAGGAAATTTGATCGGTCCTTTCTGGTTTTATCGAATTTAATCCTTCTGATAAAAGTTGCAGAAATTCGGCCCAATCTCGGGATCTATCCAGATGCAAAGCGAAATTGTGGATGCTGTTGGAATTTTAGTTTATTCCTTTTTGAACTGTTACATCAAGTGAAGTATTGTACGTGTTGTGCATTTGATTTCTGTCCTATTGATATGAAGGATACCATTCGCTCTCCATGTTTAAGCATGGAGTAATTTTCAGGGAAACGTCGACTTTCGAGGTTGTAAAATTGTAAATTCATTGTTTATTTTTTGTTCATACTCACTGTCTCTTAATTTTACCTTGCTTTCCAATCTTTTGCTTGTTCTAGGTTTTGTTGGTTTACCAACCCACATTACGTGTAACAAAAAGATCACTGGCCGTATATAACAGATCACCACAGTTGGATCTTTCGCGGTATACTTTAAGGGACATTTCGAGAAAACCACTCAGAATGATTCATCCGGTAAGTAGAAACTTGTCCTGTTCCTCCAGACTAGTGCATTATGTGTTTGGTAATCCGCTGCGTGTATGATGAGTGCTTTAACTACTTCTTTCTGTATATTTGCCTTGTGATCGTTAGCTGGAAGTTTCATTCGACGGGTAACGAACCGGCCAACAGAAATAATCTAGCCCTGTATGCTAAGGCTCTTTACTAAGTGTCACTGCGGACTAGTCGCATTCTCTCTAAAAAGTGAAGTAACCCTTGCTGTGGCCCTAACCACGGAGTTCACGATAAAGATAAATGAAAATGACTTTGGACTATCAAGATTTGGTACTGTTAAGAACTTGACAACGGGAAAATACTGGGCTTCGGTGCCTTTCAGCAATGAGATGTTCTAATTTTGTCGAGTTGTTGCGACTGAAAGAATCGTTTGAGGTAAAATTCGCCCCCCCCTGAGGATAAGTTATGTTCACTGAACCGAGTTTCACCTTAGACGTGTTCGGTTCCGGTTGCAATGCTAAGTATCTGCGTCCCTTGGTTAAGCACTTAAATAGCAGGACTAACAAGTTCAGGCACAGGAATAATAAATTCGGCGGCGCGCGCATCATCAATTGAGTCAAGTGCAAATATTTTTTTGTTTTTTTCTGTATGGTCTAGCCGGCTTGCGAACGCTCCAGCCTCATGCATGCAGGTTTAATATACAGCGGCGTCAGCGTAGTAAGCTCCGGCCGTTTTGGTTGCATATCAACATCGTTTTCTTTGTTCATTAGTCATGGTGGATTCCATACGCTTACGCAAGTGTTCCGCGTGTTTCCCACTTGGAGAAGAGAAATCTCTTAAATTGATCCCTACGATTTTTTTCATGATGCTAATCACCCTGTGGATGATAATCCGGGATGGGTTTTCCTGATGATGCAGTAGTTACTCCAGTAGTCGATCTAACATTTGAGGTTATTTCTGTATCTGAGTTTTAAATGATGCGAACAAGAAGCACTTAGTGTTTGATCTCTATCTCGTAATATTTTCGTGATATAAAGAGACAACTCTGTGACACTTCAATGTCGTCACTTTTGCACAATGGTGTGCACATCAACTCTTACACATGAACAGTTCCCATTTGACTGAGCTAATTTCTCAGTTAGTTATCCCAATTTAATCAATAACCATTTTTCATAAGACTTCAAATTTTGGCCTTTCTTGATGTCCAAGAATTTAGTGAATTTGATAACAGCATCAACTAGAAAAAAGGAACATGGGCACAATCACTTGTTTGGTGTTCTACATCTGTTATCCATTACCAGAATCTCAGTCTTAGTAAAGTTTCTCACCTGTACAAGAGTTTAACTGAATACAGATGAGGGCCGCGATTACTTAATAATAACAAAGTATTAATTCGGGTTCAAAACGCATCCTGCGTTATATGGAGCGTGCACCATCCACCAACGCAAACTTTGCACCATGAGCTGTGACCTCACCCCAAATTTACATTGGTTATACAAACTGAAATACGACAGAACTGCTCGCTTTTCTCCTCACTAGTAACGAAAAGCGTTGCACTTACTGCAAAGTCCTCATGGAGCCAACTTGTATTCCTGCAATAATTTGGCACTTTCTAAAAGCGGACATTTCAAACCTAGAACAGAATCTCCACAACAGTGTAGATGGTTTATCACTTAGAGAAGAATCAAAAGTGAAAACAAAAAAATCAACTAGGTTAAACGTAGTGCCAATGCAAAACATCGTCAAAATCTCTGATCCAGAAGATAGTTTCTCTTTTCCTATACATATCTAGGTTACAGTAAATTATGCGCTTTTGTACGTGGAATGTTGTGCCTTCACGAAGCAAACATGAGGAGCTCCTCAGTCGTTCCGCCTGGCCATATTTGCTTGTCAATCCCGGGGAATTTTGTCTTCAGAAAAGTCTCTAAATCTTGGAAAAAAAACTTTACACCGGCTTCGTCAGGAAACCAGTGCAAACATCTCGTGCTAGTTTATGTTCTCGTAATGCAGCATTTTGCATACATTGGCAACCCATCGATCTACACTAGAGTTTAGCCTTTCAGCATCCACAGATTCTCTCTTATAAGATTGATTAGTGGTCAGACTTCTGATAAACACAGTCTCTGGACCCTTGAAGGTTAAGGGTATGAGGAATTGTGGCGAGTTTTTTCTTAGACTCTGTACTACTGTAGTAGTTTAACTTTAATTTCTATCTTTGGCCTGACTTTTGAATAAGAGATTCGGTTGAGGACCTTACCCGTCAGCCTTTCTTGATCTGGCTGCCATGGCGGAATCCTAATCCACCTGTAGGCATAAATCAGTTAACTAAGATTACAACGTATCTCGTCGGCCGTCTCGTGATGTCAACAGATTGGTCACAATTTTGTGTATAGCAAGACTGCTAATGCAGATGCTTCGCACTTTTGTACGCTAGATCCAGTTTACCGCCTTTCCGACCTACTAAATCACCAGGTTTCCAAGAGTACAGATAAGGGCACATCAGTTGGTCACACACAAAACTGACTTTTGCAGCATTCTGTCCATTACCAGTGACTTCTAGGCACTCCTGATTTTCGATTCCATGGACACCGTTGCTTCACCTGGCGTCCCTATATCACTGTGAAAAAAGAAGCCATTTAGTAATTGTCTACCAGTGGGGGAGCTCTGTGTCAATCTACCTGACTTTCATGAAATACGCAGGTTACGTCGGATCATAAACCCATCTCATAAGTA
>SJOL01004667.1:835408-869447 GCA_004794785.1 Opisthorchis felineus | reverse complement strand
GTTTAGTGGTAATGTGGACAAAAGTTTTGGGCTAGTCACTTTTCCAGACAGATTCTTAGGTTTAACAGAAATTCAGCAGTGTAATATTATTCATCCCAGCTTATTTGCCTTGCAGATAGAAGCAATCGATAATTTAGCTTTCTTAGATGGTCTGCTCAGTAGAAATCCGGATATCGCAGACAGAAGTGGTCGGTCTATGCATATTTTAAGTTTTGCACCGGTGGCTTACAAACGCAGCCTGGTCAAAACACTGTTCTATAGGATGGGAAACATTTATACCTCCGGCAAACTGCATAAAGGAGGAACAAACTCTCTTAGAGAACAGCTACCCTGAACGTTTTTTTCAAACGCAGCCGCAAAAGCTAGAGCGAACCTGGTTCTACTATCGGAAAGTGAGAAGTCCTGTCACAAACATCGTTTACCAGGGAGATGTTCGCAAACTGTAAACAGAAACTAACAGCCAATTTTGTTCACATTTTTCCGGTCGCGCGACTGAGACTAAATCAGTCCCCTATAGTCCTGCGACTGAAAAATAGCCAACTTGGTTGGAGCGATCTTTCTGCTGCAGTTCATCTGTAGTTGCGATAGCATTTACCTCGGCAGAAGATACCGCTGTCCCTCTCAATTTTATGCTTATCACATGCCAAAATATCTGGTAGGCTTTCTTAAACAGCAGTCGGCTAGTAATCTGTCTAAAATCTGAAACAGTATCACCATTTGCAAGACTTCTGCTAGCCACAGTTCATTTGATTGACCCCGAACAATAATTCGTTCCCCTGATTCTCAGCGGAACGCCCCGGATAGTAGCATATAGCGAAGCAAAGATGACCACGCAGAGAGGCTTTTTTGCGCGCAAGATCGTTGACTCTGAACATGTGTCTACTTTAGCATTGTTGTCAACGTACTGTCAGTTACATCGTGCTTTTGCTTATTTATTCTGTGTTCAGCATAATCGCCCCTGTATAGGAACATCATATCATGTGACATCAACATTCACGCGCAGAAGTGACAAAGAATCTTGCGTATAATTGAAGAAGTTACGCTACATACGCACGATATCTTGTTTCGATATAAATTTGTTCATAATGTTTGATATCGTATACGGACTTATTGATTTCATCTGAACAAAAATTCATTTGTGTTCGAAAATAACAACACAACAACAAAACTAACAACAATGGCCTTCTCCACACTTACCCCTCGCAGATAATATCAAAGGTATTGCGTTTCGCAATTTTTTATAACATGTTTCGTTACTAAGGGGGCGAACTTGGTTAGTTAACGTCGATTTCAAATTAGATCCTTGAGGGATAGTCCGTTTTGATGTTTAGTTAGCCAGGCTTGGTTGTAGACAACGTTGAAACCAGATCTTTAGGGGTGCCAAAAGCCTACTAAATATTTATCAGAGTAAAGATTAAAACTGTCCCAAGCGTGAAACACCTTCAAAGGTATTCTCTATGCAGGGGTCCGCTTAAGGGGCTTGCTGTATCCGGCTTCCAGTAAAGGTACCTTAAACAAAAAGAGACCTTATTTGGAGAAGGATTTCTTTCTCAGGGTTTCATAGAGTTCCTTCTTTTTTTTTGGGGGGGGGGCTATTCCAAAGGAATAGCAACTGCATTCCTTCCCACTTTAATTGAGAGGAATAATTTGTTTGTCCCCTTTGATGATCTAATTGACACTCGCACTTTAGCTTATTTACTCGCACCTTAGTTGTGTGCATGAAAATACTAGGCCAAGAAACTCGCCCTTCTTTCATTCAGAAAACAACTCTCATTGCATTGGCTTTGGAACAATGAGTATATCCAGATCTAAGGGTCGGCAAATTTCACATCGCGTTGGAAAAGTCCTCTGCTGTAATGGTATTTTTGTTCGATGGAAAGTGAACTGGCAGTCCAATATGGGAGTAGGTAAAATAAATTATGCACTTGCCGCAAATGCCGGAAAGCCTAGCTTTAAATGTATTCAACAAAAACACTTCCGCATAGTTTAAGAACAAAGTTGTAAAGAAAAAAATTAGGAAAATCAGGAATCTAGCATTTTTTCTACTTGGGGATGGCTGGGATTCCTGAACTCATACCACCGTTCGAAGAAAATGCAAGGGATGGAGAAATAATTATCAGAATTTAATGCAGCACAACTACTAGGGTGTCTTGTCTATTACAATCAAACTTGATTCTGAGTGGCTTTTTGCCTGTTGCGTTGGAGTCCATTTCTTGGTAAGACCAGGTTTTTGAGGTTCACTGCTGCTTATCATAACTGACCTAGTAGGCAGAAAAACTTTTCTGCTTGCTTTTGGTCGTTATCACAGTCCACTGGCCCGTTAACATCCACCTGGATAACTTTGTGCTAAATTATGCGTTTTTTTACTCCCCAATTTGAGGGGCTGTATCTTTCCAAATAAGCCCAATAAAGCAGCTTTGGGATACGCACGCAACTGTTTCAAGCTTTCGTCAGCACACGTGAACGCAACAAGCTGCAGACCACAATACTTGTGTAATCTCAACCTCTTCTGCGCATCAATGCCACGACCATGTTCAAGTCTTCTCAATGCACTACTAACAACCACATCGAGCACAATAGTGCACATCATCTGTTGTCTTAAATAGCACATTCAAAACTGTGACCGTGCTTTCACATTTTGTGATCAGTTACTCTGAGTTTCCGCATCACTTAACTTATTGACTGATAACAAGTGAAACAACAGCCTTACAATCACGAAACAGGTTTACTGTGGAAATTTTCTGCACTCTTCAACTGTCAATTTTTCAGAGTAAAATAATAATTATTTTGGAAAAAAATGATCGGAAAGTCTGACCTCTGCACTTACGGAATCTAGCTACTGTCAACCATAGTACAAATCCAGTCATTCGATATGATTTTCTCAACCAAACTTCTCTGATATTTCATGTTTTTTTCGGCTAAGCCAACGGCTGGGCAAGTTTTGCAATATGAACTCTTCAGTTAAGGTCAAACCGGTGCGAACGCCACGAGTTGCGAAGATTTTGATACTCGATGCTTCAAAAGGGTTAGCTGGAGTCCATCTATCATATGATGTGTGCTTTTCACCAACAAAATACAGTGCTATCATTCGTGGATTTAGGTGAGACGATGGAATCGAGAGAATGTATTGCTTATCTCATAATTAGTATAAGCTCTAATGGTAATTCGGCGGATGAGGGCTGTGAGTAAATATACAAGTCGAAATTCGTTTCTATCAGGGCGCAATTTGTGCTACTCCAATAAAGCCATCATTCGGAATGATTTTATTGGTCCTTATTGAGGATAGTATATAAGGCGTCCTCAGCACCCGAACACCACGGAGCTTGTCGGCTGTCACCTACGTCTTTGTAAAATAAAAGTCGTAAGATGCCTAACTGGCAGCCCAATAGTTTTTGAAGATATTTAATTCATTCAGCACTATGGACTTTCTCAGCGTGGTTACATATCATGCATGCTGAGCCAGTCCCGCTGAAAATAAGGCAATTTTCTTGCCTGATTGAGAGTATCAGAGAGTGGGTGGAAACCTATGACTTGGATAGTGGTACGAACGAGATTGCGAGAGGTTTAGACACTTTGGATGAAACCTACATTGCAGCTAAGGTCATATGAGCACCTCTCTGAACTCAGCGACGTGGGTGTGCGCAACACATGATGATGAACTTCCACTTAGTTTCTTTTCACATTGCTGGGCTGAAGTGTGAGCGATTGAACGGAATTTTCTGTGAGACACCAACATAAAGCCGTCTTTCTCCAGTGTTCAGTTTTTAATGACTCATAGGATATTTGGATGAATTAACGTTTGAGGCACATATCTCCATGACAGAGGCAATCAATAATGCTGTTTACGTGGTTTGCAACACTACCGAATTCGAACCACCCTAGTTAGTCAACCACCTAAGAAATTGATTGTCCATAATTCAAATCAAATGCTGACCTGTCCGTAACTTTCTAGCGTTTTGTTCTTTTGTTGTTGTTTTAGCAATGAGTTGACACTGGTTATGCTAGAAGTTATCACTAGCTCTTGTTTTCATTTAAACTGACGCAAACCTTGTTAGGTCGGACACAAACCGCAAGCAACTGGCATAAAACCGCTTATCCGGAAACAACTGTGAGATTTCATCCAACCTGTCTCTTTAAATTGGCTTGCGCAGCTTCTAATAAACATAAATTCTTTGGAAACTAATTGGCTGCCCTAAAAGAAGGAAAATTTCTGTTCAATATAGACTTACTGGGCAATATTACCGGATAAGAAGCAAACACTGTAACCGGAGCAGTCCAAAAAAACTGCACTCCAAACCAACAAAGCCCACGGGCTGTATCAGTCAAACTTGCGCTTACGTCGAAGTTGGATCTTTCGCCGATTGCACAGATGAAAATGTCTACCAGCACACGTAGTTTATGGTCGTGGATGTATTTCAGACGTGCTCGGTGTCTGCAGTTGTGGATCTATTCCACAACACTGAGAATTTGATGGAAGATCGTCGCAGGACTGGTCCTAACGCACCATCTCCTTTACACCACGGTCTTGCTACCTTCCTGCAGCCATCAGACACCAAATCTACTTTCCCTCGTCATGTTCTGCGTCATTAAATATTTTATATTTTATTTTTATCATTTATTTTATTTTTATTTTTTTAATTTTATATTTTATATCGTAACTCTACTTTCCGTCAGCCCTAGCGTGTGCTGGATATTTGGCTTCTGCTTGACTACTAGAATGTACTTTATTAGTTAGAATTTTGCGGAAAACTTCCCGCTAAAAGAGGCATACTCAAGGTTCCCGAAGAGCTGATCTCATGAGATAGAGAATAAGGTAGTATATCAGTTGGTCCACAATACCCGGTCAGCATGTACATTCAGTTATGTGGGTCGGATTTAAAGTGCATTGGGATTCCTAGTGCTCAGCTGGTGTTCAGTTAGTGCTCAAGGAGCAAAAACGTAAAGAGTCAGAATTCGCAGATGTTGGATGACGCCTTTTAGGCGATAATGAAGTAGGGGCTTTCTGTGTGAGTCAAACAGGCTTACGTTTGGCTTTCACCTAATTTGACTCTAGGCCAGATGATGTAATACTTATCTCATACCTATTAACTAGTGCCGGAAATGACAGTAGTGTGAAAAAATGAAACCAGTGAATTAATCTCAAAGAATAACTGGCACCATTAGTGGTGACAAGCTGACCTGCAGCTGGGCGTCAGTCGTCATGTGCCGTGAGAATGTGGTACACGTAGCCGTGTTTTATGTTGTCAGACTAGGGGTTTCGGGGTATTAGGAACGAGGCCTCTACTTCTATATGAGGACCTTTGTTTCAGTTGTGAGTAAATCCACAACGAGTCGGACTACAGAACAGTAATTTGTCCTTCACGTCTACTAAAAAGTTTGCTCACCACATTAATCTTCAAAGATCTAGTCTAGTGTTGTGCATGTCCTTTTCCAGTTGAAAACTGTCGCGCCTTATTAGGGATGGGTCACCTTTAACTCAGCAGAAGATTATGAAATCTACAAAGAAAATCCTGGAGACCTACGGTTCGATCGTCAAAGAAGCCAGCGTGATGAGTATGATGTTGACGAATATGGGGATGATGGTAACGATAGCAGGGTAGGTGATCTTAGACATTCAATGAATACTTTTACGTGCCACCAGGGTCACGTGACCGGTCGCCAACGAAATTAATGAGGTTGTATGCGCTTCCTCTCTTTTTAAATCTACATTATGCTTGTAAACATTATTGTCTTAATAGAGCCCTCATTATTTCCTTGTGTTTAGGACGACGCAGAGTACGATAAAGCCTACAATGCTTTAGCTACGACCCTCAAAGAAGCGGTCAATTTCAATGATCCGGCCTCAGCGTATGTATGGCAGTATGTGAGTTTGGCAAACACAATCTATTTTGAACCGTTTCATGCTTCTGCCTTTGTTATACAATGAACAACCCATTGTCGCTGAGCAAAAAGCGTTTACGTTTTCCAGCTTACCCCATCACATCAACAGGGCTTACTCAACGTGGAGAATGAGTTCATTTACTTCAGATTTTGTAAATGGGGAAAGCCTACGGCCTGGAATTCCAGAGTCGCCAGCTTCGCACGTATAACAACTCATTTTGGTAATTTAAACCATGGTTACGAATACCGAGCGCATCATCACGTCCAAATGCACGAGTTGCTATTGTTCAGCTACTCCCGCAATAAGTAAAGCTATCATAGAAGAATAACATGTTTAATCGGTTGTAAGCACACGTACACCAGTCAAATTTGATCAGCTTATCTTTCGCATTTACCGAGCAATTCGTTGGAGAATGTATTGATGAGACGGTAGCCAGCGTCGAATAGTGATCATATTTCTTCTAGAATTGTTTCATCACATCGAAAGCTGTTTTCTCTGTCTCTTTACAACTGAAGTATTCAGCGTTTCACTGAATTGATTCTGGGCACACTCAGCTACATCCTACCTATCTCTAACTAACATCACTGGTCCATAAATACTACGAAAGTAGATAGAACATCGTGCAGTGATGTAGCACAGCGCAATGGATCGTAGTGTGATACAATACAGTATAATTGCAGTATAACGTGGAATAGGTGAATAGATGTCTTTCTAAGCTGAAGTGGTTGATGCGTGCAAATATTTCATTTGTGAGACCAGCGCTTTAAGTTATGCTCTGGAGGTTGTAATGACGGCGGCAAAAATGGGTTCCTTCTGGTCCAGATCGATACAACGACCATTCATTACCGCTAGCTGAGAAGCAAAGATACTAGCTGCACTGGAGTGTTATTTCATTCGCCAGCGAAAACGTAAGCTCGATAATGAATCTTATGGACGTGAGGCCGATGCTGAGTTCTAAATAATTTAGCAACTGTAGCAGGCACTTTCTTCCTTGTCTCCAGAGAATCATTGGTTGTTTATCTGAAAGCCACTTGGTTATGTATAGATTTCTACCGGAAAACTGACTACGACGCCTTTGACAAGAAATTATGTTTATCCGTCTAGCAGTTAGTCTCCAACCAGGAATTTTGAACTTACTTTCTGTGCTTTTAGACAACGCTCTGAAACTATCTTGCTGATCATTCCGCAGGGCAACACCTTTTGACTGTTCACTAACTGTCGTTTAATAGTTGCTGTGGTTTACTTTTATAGTGGCGTTTTGGATCTCTTGTACAAGTTTTGTACAAGAACATTAACTAGAAAATCAGAGAAAATAAACCGATAATTGGCATACAGGTGATTAGCTAGAAACTAGGAAAGGTGTAAGGAAGGGTCAAACAAATTCGACTGCTGCGGTCAAATCTGGCATGTCGTACGACTGGGCTTCTCGGTGTCGACTGTTGTTCACTCTTCAACTCCTAAAATACAAGCAGTTAATGAGATAAAAAAGGGTTTTTCACATTTTATACTGCAAAATAATTATGGTTCTTGCAATTTTGCGAAAAAATGATTCAGTTTATTATGCTGGGTGTAAAAAGCAAGCAGTATTTTGGGACTAAGACAAACTACCACGGTTTATTTGATTAGTAGTCTTGGGCGATCCGGAAATTTCTAATGAACACTTCATCCTGCCAGCGGGGCCAGCCTTTATTGAAGTGCGAGCAAGCATTATACAGCTGCCTCATCCCTGGGAATCGTCAGCAATGCGCATCTCACAGAACTCCTAGCGTGACCTCCCGGCTAGTAGTTTGAACGCATAACTGTGATTAAAGGATGAATGACGTTATGTCCTGTCTGAGTGTGATCACACTGCAGATCGGCGGCTTTGGGCCGAGATTTTAAGTGCTCAGACTACTATCCGGGAGACTGCTGTTTCGAAACACCTCGAAATTCCATTTGATGCGTACGGCTGATGAATCGGAATAAGTGAAACAGCTGTACAGTGCTTCTCGGCTTTTCACCATAAATAAGCTTCGTTGACAGGACGAAACTTCAATTGGAATTCCAAAATTTTCTCAAAATATCAATAGTATGTGAAGTACCCAAGTTGCGGATCGATTGCAACGTAAACTATGCGAACTGCGCTTGAATGTTCTGCGTAAACACAGTGATCAAGCAAGAAGGTTTTATTATAAGTTGGAGGAGACCTTAATTTACCACGCTTCTCATTTGGAGTCTTCAGAACTAAACCAGTTGTTCTGTCATCTAAACTCAACGCGCATCGAAACGACATATCTGTTATAATATCTAACTACTGTATATTTACAACTGAATATTTTAATTTGCATATTTGAGTAAAAAATATGAACGCGTGGTCTATTTCCATGTCGCAGAGGAAGGTAGTAAACAACGTCGAAAACCATTTCTTACGGCAATCAGCATTGAAATCTGCGGTGCTTCAACTCCATCGTTGTACACAAGACCAGGATACGTGATCTAGGTGACTGCTCACTTCACCTGACTTATACCTATTTTCAGACGATAGCAACACCATCTGACACTACGTAACCTTTCCGGTATCTTTTTTCCGGTTCAAAGATATATCTGGAAAGAACAAGGTTGACCAAAATAACGACCAAAACTCAGACTGATTGAAAGCAGCAATCGAGATTGAAGGAACTGCTCATTTTTATCATGTTTCCACTGCTGTCTAAATCGATTTTGGTGTCATTCTGAAGTCCCAAATGTTTTGTCACCCCAGTATTTGTTGTGCTGCATACAATAAAGTCATCGGTATTCCAGAAAAATATTTATTGCGAAACGATCAACGAGTTAAGTTCGAGAATTCAGTACACGTCGCGATCATTTTATTGACCGTAGCTTGACTATGTATGTGAATAGGTTGCGCATTTTTCGTTTCCATGTTTTTAGTATGCAAAACGATCAGATATATTCCACTTGTAGTCGAAAAACAAAGCATATGGACTTCACACTGAACACTTACAAAGGCCATATGTGATCCAAAACCCCCAAAAACTGTCTTTTTCGGCTAAACTGATTCTACAGCTCAGTGTTTGCAAGAAGAACTGGTTTGGGCACTGCCTTCTGTTCCACCATGAACGTAAACATCTGTATACAAAAGTCGTCTTCTCCAAGGAGCGTGTAACTTAACTGATCTTTCGCCCTTTAGGATAATGCACAAAGTGGGGCTTCTGGGTTCTGATCCTCGACTCTGAGCATCCAAACCCGGTTGCAATTTCTCCAAGAAGCCTTAGCAACTTGGTGGTCAGACGGCCGGTCCCAAACATTAGGTGCAAAAAGATATATAGTGACGTTCAGTCCCCGCGATTTACTTTGGTTCTTTGACTTGTTTGTGCTATAGTGTGGATATTTTCGGTTTTGAATAGAATCCTAGATTCAAAAGAGACGTCTGCTGTAGCCTGTATGTTTGTTGTGTTTTTGGAGGACTTTTGACAGCGCTTTTGAATACTTGTAAATCAGAAGACAATGAATCATGAGCCAAGAGTACTGGTTTCGTTTGCTCGCCTGGTTACCGGAGTTCATCGCCGCTCAGTAACCTCTGAAGTGCTAAAATCTTGCGCGCCCAACCAAAAATATGAAGCCTTCAGCGAAGCGCAATTATTTATATTATGCGTATTAACCAATTTAGATTTTGCATTTAGGCAGATAGTGTATTCAGGAGAAAAAAGCAGAATAAACGCTATGTAGCGAGGTTTATTTCACTAGGTTCACCTGCGGATCACTAGATTTCTAGACTCAACTGGTTGTTTAGGGCTTATTTCTTTTTGTGGAACATGTTTGGTACTCTTAGGTAGCTAGCTTGTTTCAGACGGTGGTGCTGTTCATGGCTTTCTCTGTCAACCTATGTTAGAATATGTGGCAGGTTTTTTTGTTCCATCAAATTGGAAGCCCTATTTGGTGACCATTGCAGGAATCTGTGCAGATCTTGGCATTTATTGTACCTTATCTACGTAAAACCTAATTATGTTGAATCCAAATCATTAACTGCGGTAAAAATATTCACATTAGGATCAGAATAAGCATTATTTTCAAGGGATCACCTATGATGCCCCGAATTCAACCAATGGTCCCATCCTTAGGCTACAACTCCACCGCCATTTCAAATTATCCAGTCATGAGTATCACTGGCAAAATAATGTATGGCCCTTAGAATTCTCGTTCCTTTCGCTCTCGTCACTCAAAGGGATCGCCTAATAGGATAGCCACATTGGCGCAACTACACCCTCAGTTTTAGTCACCGCGCGTCCACAGGCAAACCTTTTCTGTCGGTTATCTGTGCGTTAGTTATTGGCCAATTAGATTCCGTACTTTATGTGATGGTTAGTACGATAGGCTTCTTCCAACAGAAATCGAACTAAGCAAACATATAAACCCTACTTGAGAACATTTTAATCGTTCGTCTATCTAACTACCGCCATTTTGTAAAGGTTTTGTTCTGTAAATGCACCAAATTTTCCTGGCTTGATTAAGTTGTAACAACATCAGTATTCCTATGTTTTCCCCTAGTCTTGGCCTGTGTACCAAGGCGAAAGCTTGGCCCAAGGCCAGCTCGACACATTAACAACCAATTCGGAACTTAGGTGTTCGCCGCCGCCTACACTAAAATTAACTTAAAATCCCGGTCGACATGATCGTCCAAGGACACTTTCCTCTTCAGCTATTTCGCATGAACTGATTAAATTCTGGCTTTTTAAATAGCGTGTGGCACTGTTAGATCGAGCGAAATTTGATTGTCCGTTGGAAATTCACTAATATCCATTATAACTTGTCAAGAACCCGTTTGTTAAACTCTACTGAGAGACTGGCAGATCCGGATGTTAAACAATTTTACCAGAATTGTCTTCTAGATTTTCTTCCAACTGCTACACCATCAGATGTGAATACACACTGGACGATATCGCCACCTCTTTGCACAGTACTGGGAGTCTTTCCTGTAACACGGCGCTACCAGGCCCACTCAAGCACTGGATAACAGGTCAAACAGTAGCACTGCTTAAATATCCCAGCCAATCCAGAACATAACTTAACCGGATGAACTATCAGACCTCAAGTGAAAGTGAGCGTGCGAGCCGACCGTGAAGCCTGGTGGACACGGAAAGCCAAGGAAATGGAAAATGCCCACAAAGCGGGATTTCCCGAAGTTTAATTCAGTTTATCCGTGCGACCTTTCCACGGAAATTACCTGTGAGCAAAGCAATCGAGGATCAGAGTGAAATGACCATTTTGAATAAAGAAGAACGCCTCGACCGTTTGGCAGATTACTTCAAACTTTTCGTGGCCGCAAGCTTTCCATCATCTAAAGCCTACTGCTGACATGGAACCTTGAATGATGAACGTTGAACAGACTACGGCCTCGGAGATTTATGACTATATATGTTCTCTCAAGCGCCATGGGGCTCCTTGTCCGGATGATCTCCCACCCGCATTGTTCAAAGATGGGGATGAAGTCCTCTGTCGGCGCTTGTCTGATCTGCATCTGGAAATAGGAGACTGCCTCAGACAACTGGAGAGAGTCCTTGATGGTGCCCATTTTCAAAAGAGAGGCTCCCATTGGGTGTTACCACTGGGAGAACAGGTTGACCCCGGTCGGAACGAGACTGTTGGCGTCACTTTTGCTTCTTCACCTTATGTTAGTTTATGAAACACTGACTTGAGAGCAGCAAGCGGGATTCCAGCCTGGTAAGGGTCGCGGCGACCAAGACTTCTCAGTCCGTCAGGTGCTAGAACAACGTCATACGTACAAACGACCGACGATTTTAGTACTCCTGGATTTCAAAGGCGCATTCGGAGACCGGTCTGTCCTCCTTGCTCATCAAGGAATACACCGGAATTAGCGAAATGCATTCATTTGTATACCAATTTGGTTTTGACGTGAACCCAGCTGAATCTCCCGTCTATGGTGTCTTTAAGCAACTGGATGTGCTGCACCAGGCTGCCTCATGTTTTATTTGACATTATAATCGAGAAACACCAGCGACAAGGAAGACCAGTTAAATCGAGGAGATGTATACGATGAAAGGCGACATATGGTTGCTAGGTTACATTATGCGTGCGTCACGTCTTTTCGTTTAATTTCTAAAACAGTCATGCCTATGACCAGTATATTCATGTGATGGAGCATTATGCCAAAAAACTCTGAGTTTAACGTCAAATTTGTGTACACAAGCTCGGATACGCAGGAGCTGTATTTTACTCATTGCCACTAGGGAAAGAAATAATGCAATTAAAAATGTGCTGAATGCTTTGGTCACCATGAGCTCCGGTGTACGTCATATTTGCACGGACCTAGTCCGTAACTTTTCAGTTCCATTT
Organism: Opisthorchis felineus; assembly: GCA_004794785.1. Taxonomy (NCBI): domain Eukaryota; kingdom Metazoa; phylum Platyhelminthes; class Trematoda; order Opisthorchiida; family Opisthorchiidae; genus Opisthorchis; species Opisthorchis felineus. Next base: position 857,233 of record SJOL01004667.1, on the reverse strand, counting down.
CAGATGCCACACATCCGTCTTAACTTCTCAGCAATATGTTTAGTCTCTGAATGCTCACATGTTATGGCTGGTGATTAATAGGGGATTTCTACACTCTGGATACCGTAAATGACTGTATCTCATTTGGAGTGGTCATCCCCCAGCAGTAATATATCAAGCATTCAGGCATAAAACAAGTAAACGCAACAAAAATTGGCTTTATTTATTGCCTTGGCAAAAGCTTCTAGAAATACCAGAGACCTAATCCGCTTTTGCCAAGCTGAAGCAAGGATTTCTAAACCTAATTTATTCTGAGCATTATGGGAAATGGGTGCCGACAGGCCTGCGGACATTTTCATATTCGCTTTGCTTGGCGTTTGATGGGCACCAAAAATGGTTTTGGGTTACTCAGGTGCATTTGGCGACTTAACTGGATCTGACCAGTGTCTCCAGGTGATTTCATGTAAGCTAGAGTTTCAGAATGAGTAGGCCGCGGATATCAGTTCACATCAACCAAAATGGCATATTTCCATAATATTTCTTGGGCGAAACAAATTCGCAAGCTAATGAATTATTTGCTGTCAGTCAGGTGTATATGTTAGTGGATGTGTTCAAACGGACCCTTAAAATTGCCCTCTCAAACAACTCAGCACCCAGGCAACCAACAGCAGCAGAGCATCCTTAGATGTCCCGTAAATACCATCGAAATAGACAGTGGTTCTCCGATGCGGTCAGTCGTAAACGTTAGTCCAGTCGTATTTTCACGCCGATGAATCAGCCTTCACGGGTTATAATAAATGCTGTTTACCGGGTACAGTAGTAGGGACTGTGAAGTGGGTGATATGTCACATGTGGAGCATACGTATATCTGGCCAATCACATTCAACTTTTTAGATCAAAACTCAAATATAATCTACCCATGGACCCCCTGCGGAACATGTTCGCATCGCAGCAAACCTACAACTACACCCACAGAATGCTGATCCACCTCGGAAACCTCAGACCTAAAAGAACACAGACGCAAAATGACACCGATTTAATGCTAGTATAATAGAATTGTCAAATGCCAAATACGTGAGACTTTCCAGTGTTTCCACAGGAGCTTGTGCACAGCGACTTTTGCGAAGTGTTCAAAATCTTCCATATATTTTTTATGGAATATTTTGAATACAAAACTTTTGCCGGATATCCCCATCCACCCTAGATATTCTGGCATTATGTAGATGACTATTTTGTCATGATGAAACAGGAGATCAGTGAGTTTTACCACTATCTGGATGACCTGAATCCACGCATCAAAACTAGTGTGGAGACAGAGTCAATTTGGTGTACACTACCCTTCTTAGGCTGCATGACAGATTCGGGGAAGAACTAAAATTCAGTATGTGAGGCGATTTTGAACCACTACTCTGTCCATCCGAAGTCGGTATTCGATGGTACTGCCTCATCATTGTTTAACCGAAGAAGGGCGTTGTGCACGGAATTTGATCGGACAGCGGCCGAAATTGAAGTGAAGGACAAACTTCGGGGTATTGGATATTCAACTAGTTTGATTAAGCATCCGTTACGAAGGTGTTGGTTCCATTGGCGAAACCCAACAGGGAATGTATTTGGACTGCTGTTATTTCATACAAACCAGGGATGACGGAAGTCGTTGGAGGGATTCTAAACACGGCCAACACAAGAGAAGCATTCCAGAATGAAAGCACTTTGTGCTCTGCACTAGTGTCGTTTAAGGATTTCCCTCCGGAGAACAGAACCAGGAACGGCCTCCACGGAATTAAAAACAATGACTGCACTAAGGTCTATCTAGGATATATGGCCAGGAAACTTCACACCAGGATCGGAGAGCACAGGAAAATAATAAACAGGCAGCCGAGAAAACCAGATGAATATCGAACGGTACTGAAGAAGACTCAGCAATGGTGAACTCGTACTGGACACGAAACACAAAGTAGATTTGGAAAATATTGGAAAATATTGGTACACGTCACAGAGACTGATGACTGTGGCGGTGGAAGTCTCCAAGCATCCCAGTGAAAATAGAATTGAAGGCGTATAACTGGCAGGAGTGTGGGGGATGGTTTTACATCAGTCGAGCTGGCACGTGGTGATGTGCGGTTATCCGAAAGAGAACTCACCAAAAGAAATAGCTTAGATCTGAAATGCACTTAATCTCACCCACCCTCTCCCAAACTCAATCTGCCTTTGGAGAAGAAGGGGTTCAACATCGTGCCTGTTCTTGGTATTTCAAATGGTCAACTGTAGAAGGCTCGTTAAGTAACTGATGTAAACACTCCCCCTTGGTTTCTTCGTAGAGTGTCCCAGTTCTCATATAATTTAGTTGGAGCATCCTACTGATTCCAACAAATTGTGGCTGTCTATGCATGTAGCATATGGACAAAGGAAAGCTTAAATTTGCAAACAAATGTTTCTTCTAAAGCCTCAACTCTTCACTCACTTCTCCTCAGAAGATCCTTGATGGTGGTTGTTAGTACCTATCCTAATTTAAACTTGAGAGCCTGCCTTATGCAAGTGCCACTTCAAAGCAGTTAAATTCGCAGAATGCAAGAAATTATGGGCAACTGAAGGTGCCTTCATCTGCATTAAAAGCTATGAACAGCTTATTAATTTTCCCAAGGCTGCCGTTTTTTAACCGTCAGCTTTTGGTGCAACAGAGCCAATGCTCAGCACGTCTTTTTTTACCCTCTTTGTTATCGGGTTTGTTTTTTGTCGACATTTTATTAATAAGTCGATATCATCGATCCACTCAACTACGAATATTGAAGTCCATGTTGGTCAACTACGCACAATCAAGTGCATTCATCTATGCACCTTATATAAGTCAACTTGCTCATTTCGTTGGTGTCATTCTGAGTAGGTCGATATCATGAGGTTGGCCTTATTCGGCCTTTTGGTTGCAGTGATACTGGGACACTTCTTGACTGTGTCAAGCCTGGATACTGCAAATGCAAAGACAACAAATAATCACCAGGATGAAAAGCCGACTTCAAATACAGCTACTGCTACAGAAGAGAAAAACCAAAAGGCTGTAGTTTCAACAAAGAAGCAATACAAGTTCCCGTCCAGTCAGCTTGGGGACAAAAAGCCGGAGTCAACCTCCGCGGAAAAGAAGCCTGAGATTAAGAAAAACCTGATCAAAGCGGCATCAGTTCAGACACACAAAAAGAAGTCAGACGCAACCGAGAAGAAACTCATGAGTATGCTTCAGGATGAAAAACAGGCAAAACTGACGCTTCCGAAATCGAAAAAAACGCACGGGTTTCTGGATAGTCAAAAGAGTTGGCTGCGGGAGGGCGGGGACACTAGAAGTATGCTGGATTCTCTTTCTACCGGAAGTAAATACGGCGACAATCGCTCCCTAAAACACATGAGTGACCAACTGCGTAGTCGTCTTGGCGATGCAGGATCCGCTCGAAAACACTTCCGTGTTATGAACGATGACAACCTGAAGGGCAGCAACTATCAACCATCAGAAGCTTATCGCGATAGCTTGCGTGCTCATGTGCGTAAACCACATATGCTGCGTCGACAAATGCCAGACAAGAACGAGGGATTTGACTATCGTGGTCGATGGGTTAAATCTGCTGGTCTAGATTATTCTGGCGTTGACAAAAAGGCTCGAGTGATTCATAACCAACAAGTTTACGACCAGCTGCGGAATAGATTTCGTGATACTGACTTTGTGCGGCGTCAGGGACATTACGTAAAGGATGGGTGGCGTTCGAACTCAAAAGACCTCCATCGTTACGAAGAGGCAGATAGGTATGCCTTTGAGGAAAAGCGCTTTAGAAATATGGAGGATGCGGACGACCGTTATGACCACCGTATGCCAGTTCGATTTTACAGGGAAGCCTATGGTACAATGGACGGATCGAAGCTTGACCATGGCAAAGCAATATTCCATAGAGGACCACGAATGCTCTACTGAATTGTCAACCTCTAAAAGGAATACAGATTTCAGAAACCAGTGTTTCCTGTCGCACACGATGGGTTTATTTGCGGCTTTTACTATGAGAAAAACAAACTTGAGAAAATAAACCCATTTTTACCGAATGTCGCCTGAGTTTTTAAGCCTATGGAGAAAAGTTGCAGTCCCACGGAACCGCTAAAGTTTCCAGAACATTATAGGTATTGCTGTCGGACTCAGCTTTCAGTGGTTTCTAGTTTTTGGACGACAGGTATTACTCGGTAAAATGAGCTCACAGAACTTTTATGCACCCTTAAGCTGGCTTCAAAGTAATCATTTTGAAGTCTAGCCCATATACACTAGGGTAAATAGTATGTTGATAGTTGATATAATTCCAAATTAGCAGGTAATCCATTACTATGCCTAAGGTTATGAATTGGGTGGACTCAAAACTTAAGGAAATCAGTCTCAGATCAAACACTATTTCTGCCGTTAATATTTTTAAGAATCCTGCATACCCGTGAAAGGAAGAAGGCCTTCAAGTGCGGAGCTGTTCATTAACGAACATTAACTAAACGATTAGATTCAAGAGTAAAAATCATTTACACAAAGGTTTTAAAATGTGAGCCTCCTCCCCCTGAACATTCCCGGACATTTTCTGAGTAAAGATGAATAATGAACAAACAGTGTGAAGCGGTTCCATAATTTCCGTACCAAAATTTATCTTCCATCAGATGCGGGGGTGGCTCTTCGACACCAGAGCAGACACTATTTGTATGTTTCACCAGTAGTACTCACCGTTACACCCTGTCTGTGCTTGTTTAGTTAATTGATTTGCACACCCAAGGCCTGGCTTATTTGTTGACTGTCTGTATCGTTCCTCTTAACAAACCTTTCCCCTCCCTAAAGAGGAATAGAATGTCTTTCATTATGGATTTTCGAAAAGAGTACCGAGAATTTGGTTGTGGTTTCGTTGGTTTACACTGTTTTGACAAGATTACGAATGCTCCTACGAAGTCCACCGTAAACTAATTCGTTTTGCTTTGACAGGAAAAAGTTTTGATGAAGTGTTAGTCACAAGGGCTGGCACTTAGGCGGCCAAACATCGCAACGCCCACGAACGCGCATATATGCTAACGAAAGTAAATAATATGCTGGTTTTTGGCTGAAGGTCACTAAATTCTCCGTTATACCAAACTGATTACCCTTTGTATGGCTATTCGGGCTCCGTAGTTGCCTTCACGGAAGATCGATTTTCACGGGTTGCATCATTGATCTGGTAATGTTACTTTTTTAAACACAGACCATCTTGTAAAGATACGATATCTAGCCCCTACTTGTAGGCCGAATCGTATTTGATGACGGGCTTCTTGCGAGGAGTCTTGCTGAGGAAGGATGACTGTATTGGTAAACAAACTTCTGCAGTCCACTGCTAATATTCGAAAGCGAAATATGCAGCTGTCGATGTTTGGCAACAGCCTGATTATTTTAACTCAGCTGCTGTGGAGCCTTATGCCTGGTTTACGCACCGACGTATGGCAGTTTCGTCTTCGGTATGTCATCCTCGCCAAAGATATTTGCCCAGTCATCTTTAGATAAACCTTTATCACGGAAATTTCAGCATTTGTGGCATCGAACCTGCAGAAGTCACCCAGGGGCTTCGACTTTACCCAAACGCGCACGCTCCGCATTTGTACATTTAGCTGTTGGCCATATAAAAAGCAAATGACAAGCCCGAAATGGACATGGTTTCTGGCTTATCCTTACACAGCAATTTTCCTTTTTAGTCAGTAGATTTACTTCCCACTGCCACTGTTCAGAACTTTTCGTCCTACTTTCTGAAACTAGCCGAACGATGTGGGTTGTCCAAAGGATGTATTCTTTCTCAAAAAATGGTCATTCACAAACTTCATTCAGCAAAGCTCATTCGATGCCCGCCAACTTGTGCATGTATCAAGTCATTCAAAACAACAATCTTCAACAGACGTAATACACTACTCATAAGGTTGCTGAAAATTCTTCAGCAGCTCATGACCGGTTTCGCCCTTCTCGGGGCTCAGCATGTAGGCGCAGTCCCCGAGTTTCCGTCAACCTTATGTTCTATTTGAACACAAATTGCACGGAACCCGTGAAGTACACTCGTTTGCAAACAAATTTGGTTTTGCGAGAGACTCACTTGGAACCCAGCTGAATCTCTCATTTATGATGTTTCTAAGCTTAGAAGCGTCGCAAATCTTCAACAGGTTTATAGCTTTGACCACAACGACCTTGATAATCACCACTGAATAGGCACTTCCACGGTCTGTATCAGTGTTTATCAAAACAGCCAGCCTGCTTCTGTTTGCTTGTCAGGCTCAGCATCAGTACTAAGTTTCATAGGTAGCCAATAAAGCCAACATTTTCGTCCGGCCGTGTTACGTTAGCGAATGGTTTCCCTGTGTCTAAACTCATTTGCTTGCACCCGAGATCTGTGGTAGGAATTTTAGGGTTTTTAGCCACAACATTCTTTTTGGACCAGTCTACTCACATTATGGTTCGGTTATTCTCGTTCCTGTACAAAGAAGGGGAGCGTCGGATTCCAACTCCGGTTTTATTGGAGGTCGGCTACAATACATAAGACGATCATGTAAGATGTTGGACCTCGAACTTCTAGCTTGCGAGGCAAGCATGTTGTCACTAATTTACAGGCACACACTGGACGAACTTGTGTTGTCACATCTGAACGAGTTAGTGAGTTTGCACACTACGCCTCAAACGGCAACCCAGTCAATGTCTTGATGTGTCAGTCAATCAACGCACCTGTCAGGTCTCCGAAGCATTTGTTGGTGCTCACAGATTTTCTCTTAAGTCCGAAACATGTGCTTTAAGGTGAAAACCTGGCGTAACTCTAAAGATTCAGATTACCGAATGGTTGTGAATGAAGAGAATAGATAAAACTGAGGTGGGTGCTTACGGCGGGTAACTTCTGTCTAAGAAATCCGCCAAGCCGTAAGGGTAGCTGCCCTGCATTGACATTCTATCAACTCTCCATCCCTTACATTTAAATGAACGATGAATAAACGATCACCAGATAGCATCTCGTTTTGGCCGGCTGGTTAGTCCCGGAGAAGTTCAGTGCATACGATGACCACTAACTGAGGATTTTAGGAAACGGATGAAGGCGATTTCTCGGAATCAAGTGAAGGGGATGAGCCGTGGTGTGGAAGACCATCAGGGTGACTCAGGACGATCCTGTTAACCTTTTCCTTGGTTTCTGGCGGGTATGAATTGTCCGTAAAAGGGTAGAATATATAACTTCCGACAAAAAGCTAAGTAATGACAAGACAGCTCGTTGTTTTTTGCAGCAAGGTATGAAAATAACTGGATGAGACATATATGTATCCACTCACAATGAATATATATGTGACGTAAACGGTAACCTCTGACGTACAGCTGGTCGACTTTACGGGTGCGTTTCAGTGTCGAATTCAGAGAACCCTTATTGAATGAGAAAACTTTATTATCCCTGTATGGAAACGCGATAGACTAGAAATCTTTGCACATTTAAGATATTACCGAGTTAGTAATTGAGTCTTTGCTACTTACGGATAGGTCTAGAAGTTACCCTCGCTTGCCCAAGGGTTCTCTTAGGTAGGACATTGCATCTGTTCCGTAGTTCGCAGCAATTTTGTGCACACTGGAATCCAGAGTCGTACCTGTGCGCGCTAATGCGAATGGCATTTTAAATCGAATGTGACGTAAAGTTCGTAGCAGTTTTCAATAGGAACCGTGTTCATGAGTACCTGTCCCCCATTTAGTCAGGTCAAGGAGAACAGGAGATAAGATATCAAGTAGTTCAATCCCTGTCGTCATTAGGTTGTTGAAGTAGCTGATGGAAATTTGATAGGATCACGTGGATTTCATCTGAAATTAGTTTATAGACTGACGGTTTCTTGATTCCTACGGATAGCTTTTGTAAAGTATGGCTTACGAATACACCTGCAACAATCAGCTCTAGTGGGCCTCTTATTGCAACATCGTCCTTTCAACAATAAGACAAGCCATTTAAAAAAGATAGTAAACATTCGATGCATGGGGTTACGAATGTTTGTGTTATTATTAACTGATTATCCTTGTTGTAACTTCTCATTCCTAATGAAGTCCGGAATGATATCATTGAATTCGCAAGACGGTTAGTGAACGCTGATTCAACAAACGAGTTTGAGACCAATGAGTGGGTGTGGGCAATAAACGAGAAAAGGCGGAATTATTGGAAAATCGAATTGACCATTTAACTGCAGTCATGGCTTAGCAAAATCCTATGCGAAGCATAACTTTGAGACAGTGCCAGGTTGACTTAAGATGGGAAAGGAAAGACAAGCATGTAACCAGCTTCAAAACAACCCGTGTAATTTTCAATGGAGATTTCGTCCTGCAACTAAAGCCAAGCTATGCTGAAAGTCCGAGAAGAAATAAGCAACTGGACAAAATCTCGATTGAGAATCCCCGAATCTCCCCATACTACCAACTGTCCATATAATTATTGGATGGGTCCTCTAATTTCCTCCACACTTTCGGTTCTACCTGAGACAGCGATGCAGCCAAAGCAAGCATCATGCTGTACGAATACGCGAAAAACCACCGCAGTCACTACAAACGTGATCTCCACAAATCGAAAGTTATGGGTTCCAGATAGGTGTGTGACTCTCGTGTGTTTAAGTTTACCCAATTTCTTCACAAGGCTACAACAGCGTTTGTGACTTGCGATATAATTCCTTAGGGCCCTGACCTGTGTTCACTAATTTTTCATTCGAATGCAGGATATGCCTCAGCATGAAAATAATATACCTTGATTTCGACAAATACACTCATTTGCAAATCAATTCGGTTTTCACGGGAGACTCAAGTGAATCTCTTGTTTATGATTTTCTCCAACTGAATGTGCTGCATAAAAGCCGTCTCATGTTTCAGTTGGTACGATATTCGAGATATTGCAGTATATTTTCATAAAACAAACTACTCACAAGGTTTCTGTCGAAGAGTTTTCAGCAACCTTGTTAGTAGTTTCCTTTATGAAAATATACCCTGTTATTTGGTGTGTGACAAGTGAGCGCATATTTGGGCTTACTGCAAGGTTTAGGAATCGACTTTGTCTGAATTGTCCATTCAGTACTGCATGTAAACAGTTAACAGCGATCCTACGTAAATGACTTAAATTGTTCCACAAGCATCCTTAAAAACTGAAAAATCAATTAAACTCATTCATCATTGATTGCAACGGCTTTGGATGATCATACGCAATGGATTAAAGTGATGTATAAATTGATTCCGTAAACTCCAACACCTTTTGCTGCTCTGTGTACCTTCTTAGCTAAACGATGGACACCGCGGAAGCGGAGTCGTTGGATTCGACATGAATATCTACCCACTCTATGCAAGGAACCTTACGGGCAAGGGAGTCCGCACTTTAATTCTGGATGATGCAATTGACCGTCTGCACTGGGATTTAAGAGATAATTACGATGGCAACATTTCAGTCAATCTGAATGAACCCCTATTCAGAGCAGATCCCCGCGGAAGCCATGAAATAATGGAATTTGAAGATAGGTGAGTTTACTTTTGTCCAGGTTCTGCAATTCTCAAAGCTTTCTGGGGCTGCCGCCGTTCGTGTGACGTTACATTATCTGCACCTAAATACTACCGTACGCCTTTATCCTCCCCCGCAAACCCTTGAAAATATTAGCTATGTTATTTTCATGTCGACTTCGATGTTGGCTTCATCCTTCTGGGAGGAGGGGGATACATAGATGGATTTTTAGATGAAAAGGTGAAGCGCATCATATTCTTTGAGGTTGCGTTGTGTATGGGACCTAACACCCATTTTTTGACAAGTTAAATGGCTTAGGTAAAATGAACTGTGTCTCTCAAATCCGTGATGAACGAAGCGGTTACATACCCGACCAAGTATGACAGTTGGCTTTCTATCCGAGTCTATTAGTCAGTTCAATTGAAAACGAACTGATGAAGATAGGTTGGTAGCACTTAGCTAGATTTCTTGGACCGTCATCATTCCGATTGCACGTCATGAACTGCGTACCAACGGCAACCAATCAAACCAAACCAAACAATTCACTAAATCAAAGGCATGTAGGACAAGCTATTGGAGAACATCGAACAGTTCCAACCCACTGGTTTGGAAGATATTAATTTACCCAGTCCAAGTGAAAAAAATGTTCCACTGTTTTTTTCGTTTCCCCCCTTCGGCATTCGCCTTGTGCAGCCTTTTATCTGTCTGTCAACAGGCGGTTCTACATACTTACAAAACGTACGCAATACACCTATCTCTCGCAACAAATGGAATTCAGTAGAATGTAATTATAGCACTTTCTGTCTCTTCTAATCGCCTATGTTGCATTTGAGTTTCACTTAGTTCTGTGTGCCAACCAAAGTGGAATGGGCACTAACTCCAGGAAGCCAACCTTATAGTTGAGGTGTATTTTAAGAAGGCCATTCACACTAATATTGTCATTTAGAGGGTCGATCAGCGGATGCACATCTCTGCTATTCTCAAACCCCATGGAATTCCCTTAACGAGTCACATATTTCATTAGGGTTTTAGGCCTGGTATTTATCATGAATTACATACTAAAGCCTCAGAAGCGTGGCTGGTTTTGGATGGCGTCAGCGTGTTAGTAACGAGGTGATTAGAAAGCGGGTATTTGGTTGTGCTGCAGGTACTTCAATCGGGGAAAACATCCAGCACCACCGACTACGATGGCTCGGTCATGTGCTACGCATGCCGAAACACCGTCTACCGAGACGAGTGTTGTTCTCCGTGCCTCCTTCAGGATGGCGCAAACCGCGAGGTGGACAACGTATGACTTGGCAGAAGGGCGTGAAAGAGATGACGAAGAGTTTGGGTGTTGTTGGTGTTGTACGCCTTCCAGGATGGGGCCCCCGTGACCCCGCCTGTGCATGGCTGGAGACGTTGCAAGAAATGGCGGCTAATCGATGTCAGTGGCGTTCGTGCTGTCAGTTTCTTTCCAGACTGTCTGATTGAGCGCTTGGAGGTGTAGGCACCTCAGAACGCTTGACATAAGCCAGCACTAGGTCCCCTCCCTCACTCACTCTTTTTCTCTTCTCTTCACTGTAGGGCTTTAAATATAATTAGACGAACATTATGGTTGTACGGCAGTGAAGCATCAGTGTCAACACTGATGTTGCTGTCTTTGATGATGATGATGATGACATACTAAAGCGGATGCTGAAAGTGCTTGGTCTGCGTTGACATAGTCTAGAGGTTATCACACAGATCGTTTCCTTGACGAGTTTTCTGTGGCAACCGTCGACAGTTCCTTATCAGGCTTTTTGTGGTCTTAACTTAAATATCCGAGAGTATACCAATAGCGGGATCCTCCGAAGAGTTAAATTAAACATGAAGTCGGTCAAGCACGTTTTTTTATATCAGAGGTATTGCGTGAACTCCTGATTTCCTGATATGTCAATGCCTGTTATCCTGAATTAAGAAACGTTTTAGATGTCCCGACCCATGTTAGTCTATACTATCTGATTGGGCTTTCGACCTATAAGTGAAACTGATCCGTGAAGAAAAGCCAAGAAGCGCCGAACTGCTGTCTCATCCTTGCTGGGAAGTACAAACAATACGCAGGGCACGATCTCGCAATCTCTTGGCTAGAGACTGGAGACTATACCATCTGGCCGTGAGCTGGTGATCGGTAGCGTGATTGATTCTCAAGTGGAAGGAATAAAGCGTCGTTTGTCCTTCATTCAAGGAGTTCATATCGCGTGGTCTGACTTCTCGAGTGAGGACTTCTCAGATGAAAGATTCAAACAGCTTGTGAACTAGTCTTCTGTTTGAACTACTGAGTTAATCATACTTTTCGTCAGCCACTTATGGCTGAACTGTTGTGCTCAAACACCAGCTGGGAATTTTCGAGCTCAAATCTCCTTGGGAGTTCGAATGAATAGGATTGCTGAAAATTCCCAACAGCTCTAAAATTTTCGAGACAGATCCACTTCACTGTCATTTCCAGCCCTCATCATATCATCTCACATCAGCCGTAACTATCCAGATTGCTTTTTCTTGTTGCGAATACTGTTTTTTCCGAGCATGCTGTTTCGCTTTCACGAACCATCTCAAAAAGGAAGTGGCCTCCTTGGGACAAAAAATTTCCTGTTAGAGAGTTTATTGCCAGAACACTTTAGCCACCGTTTTGCTGTCACAATTCTTTTTAGCACAGAATTTCTCCCCGCCTGAATGACTCCGTTTTAACGGGGATTGAAACGGGTGTCAGGTAGTGCAAACGAAATCATTTCCTACCCACTCACTACTCCCTACTCTAACCACTCGAGAAATTACTAGACCATGTGAAGTCCAATGAATAATCTTTCAAAACTACGATCTCAACTGAATTTTTGATCATTTCGAACTAACTTCAAGACCATTTCCCGATTATTCTTATTGGTTTCGGTGAGAGTTTCCGCATACAAACGGTTGCTTGCACCATCACTATGATCTCTTCGGTTTTCTCTTCAACTACCCTTCTAGCCACGGAACTCAGTGTGCAGGTTTGATTGCCGCCGTGGCTAACAATGGCATTTGCTCGCATGGAGTAGCCTATCAATCAAAAGTTGGTGGTGAGTTTCTTTGTCATGTAATGTACTGTCTCCATTCATGGCATCACAGCCTGGTAGGACTAAATGACCAAGAATGGTAAGCGGATGCCAGAGCCCCAAAACTTCAAACTTTCTTGGTTACTGCTTTCGAAAAAAGGCTCGGAAAGCAAAAGCGTTTCCACTTGAACTGCTCGCCCAACAGGAAGCATTGTGCTTTTCAAATGTGGGGCTTTGCAAATTCAGCCTGAAAACAAACGAGGGGGTAACAACTAAATCACACTAGCCAAGGTCCGTCGATCGACCTCGTTCTATCTTCTGGAGGTGAATGAAGCGGAATCAGCTGACTCGAAAGATTCAAGTGGGGTGAAATTATCCCATACCGGTGCAAAAGCAACTGAGCGACGTTCAGTTGACAAGTGTTCCACACTCGTGCTCATTAAAAATGAAGAACGTTGCTGCACGGAAACCACATCTCTGACACGCTAAATCAGTCGGCTAGGTATTTTCCAAAAGGTCAAGGTGCCATTGTTAAGGTGTTCCGCAAACGTTGTCAGCCCACCCGCTTTGGATAAAAGCAATACTTCTACACTATCTTAATAAATTTTGTGCCTAAAAAGAAGCATTTTGAGGATGAAATTGCCCATATCACATGGGTCAGTTGCTGGAGACTTCCGTACCCTCTTTCAGTACAAAAAAGAAGCCCAATAATTCACGGACGTTTCGTCTTCAGAATGAGAATTATGCTAACATGGGTCATTGGGTAATTTCATGTCACACATGTTCAAATGAAACCGCCTAGAAACTACTAACCATAATTTTCTTTCAATCTTAATGATTTGGACACAGTCCAGTGCAAGCCAACAGATTCAAAATCTTAGATGGACATAAAGTATTAGAGATACTGGATGAGGTAAGGATTTGTCCCGCTTGATTTGGGAAACCATAAGCAACTCGAGTCCAGAGCTTACCAGCTGCAGTCAAGCTGACGGCAGTCTCGTAAATTGCGAATGAATTGCAAACTGAAGAAACACATTAGACGGAAATATTCGCAAATCCAGCTTTAAGACGCAAAATTATACGTAGCTAGCTCATGTACACTTTGAGTTGACGGTCTTCAGCCGAGATTAGTATTTCTCGACGTAGAGTCATGGAGCTGCAGGTAAAGCATATTCCAGTTTTTCAGCATGAGGTTTGTTTATGCTACCTAGTTCTGTTAGTTTGGAATTGTTTGGGACTGACTGGGTAGTCATCGTTCCAGAGGAGATTGGTAAACAATTGGTGGATTTATTGCTAAGCAATGTTTCGCTTTTGACACAAAAACCTCGTCACGCCAAGTGAATAAGTTACCAGGTTGATTGGGTTTTAAGGCAGTCAGGGAACCACTCCATGAGATTTCTTATGACTAGGCAACTTGATCAGTGCTGAGTGTCTGTCTGAAGTTCTTGTTTGTTAGTTAGTGGGGTGGACTGACACTTACCATAGATTGGTTAGGGGGTGGTTGTCTTCATGCTGAATCCGAATTTTACGGCCTTGCTTTTCCGGTCTGGCATGCCGTCATGGACTATTCCTCTTGGGGGTCGTTCACAGATTCTGTTCGTCTGTGTGCGTCTAAGGATGTCAGGATAATTAGATTGGGGTTGGGGGTTAAGTGGATCTCAATGTGCTTGAGTTTTGTACTTTTAGACCCAGACCATTTTGCTGATAACTACACACCGCCTCATATCATGTCGGCTGATCTAAGACCGCTCTCCACACGCTTGCCAGTTCTACGCCCTCTATTCTGTTTACACTGGGATGCTTGGAGATTTCCACCGCCTCGGCCACCAGTAGCTGTCGTGTGGAATTTATTCCCTGTCTCAAAATGTTCACATTTTCCAAATCTATCCTGTGTTCAGTGTTCAGTGCATGCCCTTTATCATTAAGCCATAGTCCTCATCGGGTACACTACACTTCTTTGACTGCACGACACACAAGATTGGTGGGGAATTAAAAACGACTGTTTACCGGGAATCAACAGATGGTAGTGTGGTCTCAAACTACTTCTAAGCCCACCCAAACGCAGTATATGCCAGCATAGTTTCAACAACGTTTAGTAGAGTAAGAGCACTGTGCACAGAGGAGCTCGACCAAAGAGCAGCACAACACCATTTATCTATGGTAATATTAGTCCACCCCACTAACCAACAAACAGGAACTTCAGACGGACACTCAGCACTGATCAAGTCACCTAGTCATAAGAAGCCTCATGGAGTGGTTCCCTGACTGCCTACTCACTTACTCACTTGGCGTGAGGAAACTTTTGTGTCAAAAGCGAAGCGTCGCCTAGCAGTAAATCCACCGATTGTTTACCAAACCTATGTGAAACTAGTTCTGTTAGTTTTCTCAACATGTTTGTCATCTAAACATCCATGAATAGCACGTCATTGTTATCTTCCACCTTATTTCACATCAGAACAACTTATAATCCATTCTGTTTGTTCTCCTTCAATAAAGCTGTGCGGATGCTTGCAGGACCTGTGACGGATATTTTGGAAGCAAACGCTTTATCATACCGTCAGGATGTGGTGGATATCTACTGCGCTTCATGGGGCCCTAGTGACGATGGGCAGACAATGGATCTACCAAGAAACCTGACAGGAGCAGCACTTACTAAAGGATCTGAGCATGTGAGTCTTAATCTTCGATCGACGCGAAAGGTTGACTAAACTTCTTCGCATGTTGTCAACTAAAGAAGGACTTCCACTATCCTTTGAAACCCCCTGTTATCAACCAACGGCATGGTATTGTCACCTCTGACTCGCCAAACAACAATACGATGCGTTACTGTTGATTCAAAAGTCCTTCTAAGATCTAGAACTCGGCGAAGATTTCCCCCACGACCTAAGTACAAAACCTACAACCCGTAGGCGTTACGGCAGCCTATTAGTCTTCAATGGATATTTTTTTAGAAATCTCAAGTAAAACAAACTGCGCTTAACGTGGAATGTTCAGCCATCATTGCTATCATTGGTATAAGCACTGCATTACATCACTGGATAGACTCAGGTGCCTGTTTGTCCTTAATCCGAACTGCACAGTCTACAAACGGCTGGGGCATTGCGCCTAGATTTCTGTCACCTGTCACCCTAAAGAAACATCGAAAATTTTGCTTCATTCTTAATAGCAAAAACCTGGTAAGAATTTGACTGTAAACAGGTTCATAGAAAACGAAGCCAGGTACTATCAGTAGCCAAAACCCCTAGTTCAATTCAGCAGGGACCTAGAACATTCGTGCTGCAACACGGAATGCCTCTAGTGAGTTATTTTGGTCTGACTTCACGTCAGTATCTCCAGCTTCGACCAAGCATTGTGGGTGGAGCCCGGCCTTTTGCACTGCGAATAGTCATTTCCACATGTTCATTGTTGGGACAACCTACTATTTCGGATTTGTTTTTTTTTCAATCAAAGGGACGCAGAGGACTTGGTTCGATTGTTATCTACGCATCTGGAAATGGCGGATCGGTCGATCATTGTGGTGCAGACGGATTTGTCAGCTCTCCCGATATTATCGCAGTCGCGGCACTCACCGACGAGGCTGACCAGCCCATGTATGGAGAATCTTGTTCGGCCACAAGAATAGCTGTACCTGTTGCCGGATCAAGTTTCTTTGTTACAAGCGGGGGTAATATTCTGGTAAGTTTTAAGGCAATTAGGTTTATAGGACAACGATATCTTGGAACCACAGTCAACAAACAAAATACTCTACCTATATTGCTGGCTGAGTTGCCCCGTATGAAATGGTATGGTCAAGTATTTTCCTATAAACGCAATTCTATTGCAAACGATTGTTCTCCAAGTGTGTGAAGAATTCCTATGTTTTTTCTTCTAAGTGACTTTGTCCACACTGCATATATTTAAAATCCAGACATATCTTTGTTGTTATTTATTATTGGTTTGCACTGCACTTGGATTGCTCGTTCACTAAGCTCCTGTTAGAAGCGTTAATTGGGCACATAGTTTACTGCGGTCATTTCTAGTTTATCTGTTGACATTTCCTGATGTATGTCGAATGGATAATGGACATTTCTCCGTTAAGACTCACTTGCTAACTCGTTTTACTAATTTTGCTTGCTATTCTATTTCACTTCTTGCTTCTGGTTTCGTTTGGGAGAGGGTGCATTTGCTCAGCCATTTCATCAACAGTGACATGTGGTGCTTAACTGCTCAAAGGCTTAGGTCACACGAAGTATGTAGATTTAACACCGTAAATGATACAACTTTTGGTGTACTGCGGCTCCAGTAAGTCTATCTAAATTTTGTCACCATTTTTAGCTGCTATAAACTGGTATGTGAAATTTTATGGCATGGTAAGATCGAAATTTGTCAGATTACTCTGCAACTCTCTTCCGATTGCTTTGGCTGACAGTGAACACATCGCCCTGAGCTTCATACTACTAACCTGTTAACTAGAGCTGCTCTAAACTTACTTATAACAGACTGGTGCCAGAGCTCAACAGTAAATCATATATGCCGTCTAATCAAGGCCACAACGCAGGAAACAACGGTCATCGGGCACATTTTTGTTCCTCTTTCCGTTGACAGAATCGCTTATTCTTATTCCAGTTGGATACAGCTGATCACGAATTCTGATATACATAGCGACTTAATCGGAGGAATTTCGCAGACCTCACATGTATTCATAGCAACATCCGGCACTTACGTTACGCTAAGCAGTGTGTTGGAATAGTGGTGGGTATCTGCGCTATACACAACCCTCAAACTCCGGAATTTTAGGACTGATTTTCTGAACACAATCATTATCGAGCCCGGCCAGTTCAACTGCAATTACATTGGTATAATTGGTGAAATGGTTACAACAAACAGTCAGTTTTCCACAATATGTTATCCAAAGTAGTAGTTTATTTCCCACCGATTTCACGTCACTTTTGGGTCACAAGTATGTTGATGAAATCCCAATTCCCATTTTCGCCCTAGCCTAGTACAACCTTAAACAATCAATGTACCATGCATTTTGTGGGGACCTCTGCCGCCGCACCTTTGGCTGCCGGTTGCTTTGCTTTGGCTCTCGAAGTGAGGTAAGCTTTAGTTGAATTTAAACGTGCAAAATAATGCCCCCTCACCATGTGCCGTCTGGTAGGCCATTATGCTTCTTGATTTTTGTAAAACTTCGTTCAGATGAGGTCCTGTGAAGAGGGTGTATTTGTAATTACACTGTATTTCAGCACGCTTGAAGGTTCGCTCATGGGTATCTTCGGAATGCGGTATAAATATACTATCCCGCTAGTTATATCAAGACAGAGGAATATTAATTTGGTGCCTTATGAGATCTTTAAAGAAAGCCAAGTGTGACAGGTGGCAGTAGCTCCAGCGACGTCCGCCATAAACGTCAAAGTGCCTTCTCCGCCAGTTTAAATTTATATGCATGCACTCACTCATATTCGACGCTGGTTATTGGTACTTCAGCCAATTTCACTCCAAGCATTTTATCAACCTTTTATATACTAACTATTTTCGGTGCCTAAATCACACGGAATTTTATGGACTTGCGTACAGAGGACAAAGAACAAGGGAGGGACCTCACCTTTCCCGACGTCAGTTTCATCCAACCACCGGTCTTGCCTACTCAACTCCTAGTTGGTACTTGGAAGGCATATGCCTCTGTGATATATACGTAACTTCAAATGTTGTTTCATACTTTTGTGTTATCTATGCATTCAGTTGTTTGAACTGTGAAGTGGGCCCAAACGCACACATGCCTAGCTGTCCTTTTCGGTAAGCTAATCACCTAGACAGCGGTGGGGTTAATCATGTTGAGGTTTCAAGGCCTACTGTCATGCTCACAATAGTGCAATGATGCTGTAGGGTGGTCGAGGGAAATTACATAGAACAATGCAAAATGACAGCTGAATTAGCGAAAGATTGATCAGTGAGTTAATGGTAATATGCTGCTAACTTCCGGGTAGATAATACCGATCTATACTTTCAGCCGTTTAGATAGTTTCATTGGGCAAACTAAATCAAATGTGCTGGTCAAAACAAATAGGGGCTTTGAGGCATAGCGTATAGGGTGCACTTGAAAACACTGGATTTTCTAAATTTTGGATGTGAATTGCTGAATCGTCGGGCCGTGTTTAGTGCCCACAATGAAATGCACCTAACTAGCTGGAGAATTTCAATTAAAGATAAACGGCGAATAGTCTATGTTATGTTATGTTGCGTACTAGATATTCCGTTTTTTGAACAGTTAAATCATAACTTTCCTCTTGCTCCCAAATTTTTGATCCACAACGTGTGTATTTGGGCCACAGTTGTCCACAACTGGTCTCGATAAGGCGCATTTTATGCAAACCAACACCAACCATACCTAAGTCGCTGCGTGGGTTTTATATACACAGCATTGTGTCAATACCACTGGACCATTTCAAGAAGTATCCTCACATAATTTGTTCCGCATGTATGCAGTGCTCTTAAAGATATTTTTCTTGCAAACTTGATTCTAATAGAAATTTGCCACATGGTTCCTCTAGTTTTAACATGTGGCTGATCCAACAGATCAGTGATCGGACGGTGGAGCAAGTGAGTGTAGTGATCGAGATAAGATCGAATATATGTGGCACGTAACCTAGCACACGTAAGTCGGCTTGAAAAAGTTCTACTTGGCCGTGAGAAGCATTCGAGGTCCATCAGTTTTCGCTTCAACTTTGATTCCAGACTAAATCCAAATAACCAAGCTGAGCGCATATTCTTGCTTGAAGGATGGAGCTTTATCACTTGACAATGCGGGTGCTACGTACACATTAGACTGCAGCTCTACTCAGAGGCAGTTATATCAGTCAGCACGGTTCAGCCGGTCAATAACCGTACAAACATTGTGAAATCCTATAACCAGTCATGTAAATACCTAGCCGTTCATCCTAATATTTGTAGTCTTCGCCTCTGAAAGTTTCTGTTCGGTTTGAGCCATTTATTCTGCGGCTGCAAAAATCTAGGAAACGTCGCCAGAACATGAAAATTGGTCGTGTTGTCTTGTGTTTTCCACGTTGTTCACAAAAACTGGACATAAGATGTCAAAAAGCAGCATTGGTATTAAATTCCATATTTTGGCTTTGTGCCTTACTTTATTTCCTCTTTTTATCTCTTTTAAGCTACCTCGCTATGCAATAGATAGTTTTCGATGACAAAACTTGGACGTACGGTACTCCTCCGCACCAAAAACATTAAAGCCCAGACAAATTCCTTTGTATTAGGAGGGAGCCGTAATGCGAGACGGCGACGGGGCAAGAGCGCACGATCAAAGCAGAGCTAAGCCAGCACAAGGAACACAACTAGTTCAACATATGGTCCAGATGTCATCTATTTTCCCATCACATCGTATAAGAGTATGAATATAAAAACCTTATTCCATCTTCTTCAAAGTCCAAGTTAGCCCTCTTACTAACTTGAATAAAAAAATCTTGGGCGGCATTTCATGTAGTCTTCAGTAAGCATCTGTTCACTGTACTCTACTCAGCCGTCTAATCATCTTCGAAGTTGATAGGTACAAGCCTGCAGTACGTCCTAGTTGCACTTCCGTTACTTTCCACACGAAAACAGAAAATCAGCTCAGCTTCACTCGTTGTCTGTATCGTTCTGGTTAGTACGACGGAATGTTTGCCAGTACCAACAAAAAGCAGCATCTTCAATACAGGTAGTTTTACGATGGAGTGGCTTGGGATGACCAGAATCCCTCGATACACGCGTCAGTAAATTTTCCAGTGTTTCTCGTCAGCTCAGCGCAGATTTGAACGTCAT
This sequence comes from Opisthorchis felineus, assembly GCA_004794785.1. Lineage (NCBI taxonomy): Eukaryota > Metazoa > Platyhelminthes > Trematoda > Opisthorchiida > Opisthorchiidae > Opisthorchis > Opisthorchis felineus. The sequence continues at coordinate 836,916 of SJOL01004667.1, read as the reverse complement.
TTGTCTAATTGCATACAAACTTCGATACATTATACATTTATTAGACAATTGACCAACAACGGCAAAACTGACCGCCTAAAAGGTCGTAATCTTTGTTACTAAAAAAGCAACCAGTTTTACCAGTACAGCAAATGTGTAATGCAATATGTAACAACATGGTATGCGCCCACATCTGCCATAGGTCGCACCCCATAACTCAAGCAAATGTACAAACTCTGTGGATCTGTGGCACTATTCTGCTTTTTCAATGGTGTGTCAAGTAGTACCCAGGAAATAAAGTCCAAATGAAAGAAACTATCTACAGAAAGGTTCATCAATACGTTTGAAATGGCTTACTTGAGGAGAAAGCAAGCAGTTATCGATCTGAGTTGGGATACGAAAAACGAATGGTCTAACACTACCCATTTTGTGGAGTCATTCAGCCGGCGAGTGTGACGACCATTTGTAACTAATTTACTCAGACCTCAAGAAAACAAACTTGTTGGGCAAGGCTCTTCTGGATGAGGCGGCAAATTACCGCATTTTGCCTGATAGGTAACAAGCCTCAATTAAATACTTCACGTGACCTATCCGGAGTAAATAAAATAGTGGGTGTGGCTTACAATCTTCAAAGCTACTGACAAAAAGTGAAAGCATATTGCAAATCGTAAGGTATTTTCTGCAGGAAGTATCTTATATGTCTTAAATGGGCTTCGCGTCACTCCTTCAGCCGTTTGCCTTTTGTTTGCTGGAACGTTACCGAATCGACTTTTTTATTGAATATTAATTTTGCAGGATGCTGATGCATAAAGGCATATATCGTGCCGTTAAGCAGGCCAACATATATATCTGGAGACAAATTGTGAACACTTTGTGAAGTCTTCTTTCAGTAATAGTTAGCAGGAGGTCAAGCCACGTGTGCCACCCATGAAGCCTACGATGGGCATTCACGTTCGACTACTTAGACGAATTCGGTCATTGTGTGTCAACTGCGAAACCCTTCCTTACTGAGGTGATCAGGAAGCCACCTTATTAGGTGTATTGGGAATATTGCTCAGCTGTCATTCCCCTACTACTTTTAAATGAATGTCCTAACCACTATCACAATATACTTAAAATAATTAGTCGGGAGACACTCGTTAGGTTCGAATGAAACATTCTCGGTGGTTCCACTAGGCGGTTACTTCTTTTTTTTCGACAGCAGGCTTACTAAAACTAACTGAAATGGTGTTGATCAATGGAAGCTTTGAGGGTATGCCACTGCAGGAACAAAATGTTTGAAGTGGTGATGCTTGTACCCCTGTGGGTTAACATATTCCCTCGTTCAGACATGATGGTTAAAGTGCCCGCGGCATGTGCTGGAGCGGAGTGAATATTATCTCCTGGCATTTTGGGTGTCCGGGGTCCAAACCCCGTTGCACTCAATCATACGCACAGCTGGTCTCCAGTAAGAGAATAACTCGGACCCGGTGCTGCCTGTTTCGTGTGAATTCACCAAACTAATTGAGGTAGAGCTGGAAGAAGAGTAG
>SJOL01004667.1:787579-805282 GCA_004794785.1 Opisthorchis felineus | reverse complement strand
CAGCTGTATTCTCTCGAAATCTCAGTCGGTTCCGCCGGTTGCTCGACACACTCCGGTATCCTTTAGGCTGTCGGCGGAAATTCAACGGCCGCCGCCGGTATATGGCAAAAAACACGAAGACGTGTACAACCGCCTTTCACATGCTGGTTGGCCGCTGTTCAGACGGAGAGAGCTAGAGTAGATCAAGAGAACACTCGGGCGATTACTCGATGGTATTTCATCCTCCGTATTGTAGCGAAATTTCCTAGCCTAATTCTCTGGTTTCAGTGGTTAGTAGCCTGATCAGGACAGAGCAACCAGGAAAAATGAGGCAGCGCTGGTCTTCAGCTCCCACGAATACGCCGCGCTGCGAGCACCATTAACTGCTTGGAGGTAAAGTTACGTCCACCGACCTTGATGCACCCCCCTTTTCGGGTACATTACCGCACATCAGCAACTACTTCGGCCTGCAACCAGCCTAATGAGCCTCAGAACAATCTGCTGCAAACCAGAGGAACTGATGATCAAGTTAAATTCACAAGTTTTTGTGGTGCCCTCGAAAGTTTCCCAACCTCGTTAATCTCAGTTGTAAACAGCGTGAAAGGGCCTGCTTTTCGACATTGGGGCCAATCGAAGCCTATTAGGTGCTGCACTAGCACGTCATTTGAGCGGCATAAGAAGGGTAAGTGGACGGACATGTAAATTTCAACAAACGGGTTTCGGATCGAAACGCCTTTACCGCAATCGACTTAACGGGTAAGTCGTCGAAACAACGGAATCGTCAGGCCATGTTAGGTCATGGTCTTTTTTGTGGCCGGAGTGTCATTTGGCTTTCAAAATCATACCGCCAAGAACTGGTGTCACGTAATAGGCAAAGTTCTTTGCAGAAAATTAACATCATAATATAGGGGTCCTCGCAATGCCTTTGCAGTCACACTAGTTCCAAAAAATGACATCGTGGTTAGTCACTAACTTAGCGACGTTTCAGATATTTATACAGAATGTACTACAAAACTTCGTTCATTGCCGGTGTTTTGGCACTTGAATAGCGTGCTTACCCACAGCGTGCCGCCTGCGAGTACATCACGAGCCAGGAGAACTTGTTGGACAGATTCAAGGGGGCAGAAGTCACCTCCATGCCCTCTTGCTCAAAGAGGTCAGGTGTCTGGGAGATACAACTCCACAAAAAGGCGTGTATACCGACCCGAAGTAAGCTAGAAATTAGGGTGGCCGAGCCCAAACAAGCCGGACTTTGCGGGACTTGCATGTTGACATATTGTTTCTATGACGGATTCTGCCCATATGCACCACCATGCGGTCTGACTCAGGACGCATCTTCAACTGGGACAAGCAATTGAGCGTACTTTTCGGTACGCTCACAGCCTCGGCTGAAACAGAGGCTTTGTTGGTCCCAGATTTCAACGCCTCAGTACACGTCAGAAAAACGTTACAATGAAACTGGGCGCTCACGGTAGCAACGCAGCAGGCTGATCTGTTCTTCTGCAACGGAGGAGAAATTCCATGATCATGCCCTGTTCACGAGAATTGACCCTAAATGAAGGACGAACTTAAGGACGCACCTAAGCAAAAGCTGTCACCTGTATATTCCCCAAGAATCATCAGACGCTACCGAATTGGAAAGTAGTTCATCTTTTGGGGCGGTAGACACCCGCGACTTTGGTCGCAGAAATTCAAAGGCGCACGGGTGCAGACAACCAAGTGGCAAGAAATTCTTCGGGAATTCGGTCTCCAGTGCGTTTTCAAATCAGACTATCAACACAGCATCGCCGATAGGCTTTCTATGAGGCCAGGTATGAATTATGGAAGTTGACAGCCTTGGTCAAGACATGTAGCGGGAGTAAGCACTGAGTCCGCGGGCCACGAAGAGTGGTGGGAGGTGCAGCAAAACGACCCGCAATGGAAAGGTATTTTGGGACACGGTGGGAATTGGGACTATCCCACCAAAGATGGTTGTGGGCAAGGGCAACGAATCCAGGCTCCCCTGTAACCTTGAGACCAGCTTATGATGACACATGACTGGTGTATATGCGGTGTAAAACTACGAGCTGCCCCCTGATTGTTGCGCCGCAAGCTTCTGCCTGAGAGTTTTCGGAAGCTTCATAAGCAACTGCAAAGTGCTGGTATAAACGGACTAGGATTAATCGTGCACGGATGCTATTGACGATCACATCTACGCAGTAGCCTATATCGCCTGTCCAGCTGATGTAAACCATGAGAGTTCATGGATTGATACAGAAGATGGAGGGTTTGACGCAAGCTTTTCGGATGAAAGGTTTAAGCTACTTCTGTTTACCTGAAAGGCGCATTCAAAAAAGGGTGCAGCACAGCTATGTGGGCTCTCAGCGTTGATCAGTAAGTTTTCCAGCTCGTGGATCTGCACAGTAAACATTCACGGGTGGTTTGAATGGGGTCTTAGTTACGGCGCGGTCGACCGTCGGTGGAAGTTTATTCCGCGAATAAACTAGCCAAGATGAGAAAAACCGTTACCCAGGAGAGGTTCTCGCTGCTGCCTTGAAAATATTCCCAGGATGTCGAGCATTAGTGCGGTAAACTACAAAAGCCTGGCGGATGTTCAAGCAAGGAACAAGTAAGTGTCGGGTCCCCTCGTGGAACACGCACGTCCAAGAGAAAGATTTCAGGGGTCTCCAGACGCGTTTCACGGTCAACGTGTTTGAGGCCGGAACCTGTCGTCCCAGAAGCTCGCTGGGCATTTTCAGTGTGGGTTAAGATCTTGCTGTCTGAATAGACAACTTAGATGGCGCATTCAGGAGACAATCTGACGTAGGCTCCGAAAGTATCGCGAACTCCACGCACGTAATATGACGGGAGGTGCGCCGAATAACAACGACTGCTATGATCCGCATTTTTTGATGGGTTAAGAAAAATAAGCCTGAAGCGAGCTGAACGTCTGATCCTTTTGCCATTCAGCTTCAAAATATCTTTGGTACACTCTAACCATGCAATACAAAGGATTTTCAGACTCCGAACGACACACGGGAGCACTGTGCTTCATTCGGAGGAAGCTGTCATTCCGGAGTTCACCGAGTTGCGGCATCTTTTTAAGCGGCACTGGCAATGAAACCCCAGAGTTTCATGTCGTCGTCGGAAATTAGATATCGCCTCAAAAGTGCGCATGGAAGATCGATTATAGACATAAGAAATAAGAGTGGTTCTAAGACGGAGCCATGAAGAACTCCAAGGCATGCCGCTACTCGATTTTCAACGGGAACGTTCTACTCGAAAGAGAAAGCTCAATTCAGCGTGGAATTTTTATTGATTTACATTAGACCCTAGCGTGCGGAGCAGCGAAACCTAGGGCTTTTGAGGAACCGAAAGCCTTTTGTTTGTGTTAAGCTGTACATAATTACGAACATGTCTATCATTGGAAGAAATTATCGTCCTCCCAGGGACATCAATTCGTTTCCAGTGAGGCGACTGAGAATGTTTTCTCCGGAATACTTTCCATCGCGTCCTGCAGTATGGTAGTGTGGTTCGTAGGTCTGTAGCTGCCCAGCGATAAGTGGTCACCAGATTTTTAAATCGGCGTGATAACCAATTTGTTTTGAGCGAATGGAGGTTTCACTTGTCGAGCGGCTGACAAACAATTAGGTCAAAATATTTTGCCAGACTGGGTGAAGTTTTCTTCAGGACACTTGGATGTACTTTATCTGGTCCAAATCGCTAAACGGATTTGTCTTGTGCAAGAGTACGCAAGCTTTTCGGATGAAAGGTTTAAGCTACTTCTGTTTACCTGAAAGGCGCATTCAAAAAAGGGTGCAGCACAGCTATGTGGGCTCTCAGCGTTGATCAGTAAGTTTTCCAGCTCGTGGATCTGCACAGTAAACATTCACGGGTGGTTTGAATGGGGTCCTAAATACGGCGCGGACGACTGTCGGTGGGAGTTTATTCCGCGAATAAACTAGCCAAAATGAGAAAAACCGTTACCCAGGAGAGGTTCTCGCTGATGCCTTGAAAATATTCCCAGGATGTCGAGCCACGCATTGGTGGGGTAAACTACAAAAGCCTGACGGATGTTCAAACAAGGAATAAGTAAGTGTCGGGTCCCCTCGTGGAACACGCACGTCCAAGAGAAAGATTTCAGGGGTCTCCAGACGCGTTTCACAGTCAACGTATCTGAGGCCGGAAACTGTCGTCCCAGAAGCTCGCTGGACATTTTCAGTATGGGTTAAGACCTTGCTGTCTGAATAGACAACTTGGATGGCGAATTCAGGAGACCATCTGACGTAGGCTCCAAAAGTATCGCGAAATCCACGCAGGTAGTATGACGGGAGGTGCGCCGAATAACAACGAATGCCTATGATCCGCATTTTTTGATGGGTTAAGAAGAATAAGCCTGAAGTGAGCTGAACGTCTGAACCTTTTGTCATTCAGCTTCAAAATATCTTTGGTACACTCTAACCATGCATTACAAAGGATTTTCAGACTCCGAACGACATATGGGAGCACTGTGCTTCATTCGGAGGAAGCTGTCATTCCGGAGTTCACCGAGTTGCGGCATCTTTTTAAGCGGCACTGGCACTGAAACCCCAGAGTTTCATGTCGTCGTCGGAAATTAGACATTGCCTCGAAAGTGCGCATGGAAGATCGATGATAGACATAAAAAATAAGAGTGGTTCTAAGACGGAGCCCTGAAAAACTTCAAGGCATGCCGCTACTCGACTTTCACCAGGAACGTTCTACTCGAAAGAGAAAGCTCAATTCAGCGTGGAATTTTTATTAATTTACATTAGACCCTAGCGTGCGGAGCAGCGAAACCTAGGGCTTTTGAGGAACCGAAAGCCTTTCGTTTATGTTAAGCTGTACATAAATAAGAGTATGTCTATCATTGGAAGAACTTCTCGTCCTCCCAGGGACATCAATTCGTTTCCAGTAAGGAGTCTCAGAATGTTTTCTCCGGAATACTTTCCATCGCGTCCTGCAGTATGGTAGTGTGGTTCGTAGGTCTGTAGCTGCCCAGCGATAAGTGGTCACCAGATTTTTAAATCGGCGTGATAATCAATTTGTTTTGAGCGAATGGAGGTTTCATTTGTCGAGCGGCTGACAAACAGTTAGGTCAAAATATTTTGCCAGACTGGGTGAAGTTTTCTTCAGGACACTTGGATGTACTTTATCTGGTCCAAATCGCTAAACGGATTTGTCTTGTGCAAGAGTTCAGTAGACATTTTGTACACAGCAGTTTAGTTATAGGTTGTATGTGTTTCCGCCCTGTCAAGGGTGAGTGTGATAAAAACGCTGGTGCATAATAGAAGCCAACATAGTGTCTTTTGTAGGAATACGACTGCACCGGAACAGCGCGTCACTTAAAGGGGGGAAGTTCTCTATGGGAACAGAATGCCTGAAATTTATGTCGTGTGTCAAGTGTGTGGAGAATTTAGTAAAATCAAGCGCACATGTTACTTTTGGGTCAATTTACCGGATTTTCAGATGCAGTAAAACGTAAGCAGTCCGGCAATTCAGCAGTTCCAAATACTTTGGAAGGTTTCGCCTTTTGAGTGAAGCCGATGTACGCTGAAAAGCCTAGAAGCACTGCATACTTTTTTCATTCTTATTTGGAATCATCAGCAGTGCACATCTCACCCCCTGGCTAGTGGTTTGAACACTTAACCGTTCGGCGACGAGCAGCTGATCAGCAGTGATTGACTCGCACTTAGACAGGATATAGCGCCGCTCATCCTTCAGTCACGGGGTCCCTATCACGGTCACACGTGTTGACTGGCTCCTCGAGCAGCGACTTCTCAGATGGAAGCTTCACTCATGGGTGAAGATTATACTTCTACTGAGCTAAAAAGGCTACAAAAGATACAAAAACCATCCACTCGCATAGGCGCTCAGTTGTACTTACATCAGATGATGCGTTTTTCGTCCAGTGCTCGGATAAGTTTAACCGAATTGTACCGGTCACAGCAGTTAAGACAGTGAGCAGCGCTAAGGATATCTGTCTCTGGAAACCGTTAGCAGCCGACATAAGACTAATGGATGTGCTTTGGAGAAGCCTGTCTCAAAGATATGTTGGTTTCTATGTCAACTTGCTTTCAAAATGCTTGGCGGAGTTTGTGCGTGTCATTATTTTGCCGGAAATTGCAACGGAAAACAGCATCGGACAAGTGTATGTTCGAGGTACATGCAGGTATTCCAAGAGAAGCGAGCGGCGGGGATCAATCCTCGCCACCGACAACCAATGGTAATATCTATTTGGCCTATTACGACTTTTTGGTTTCGGGGCTAGTTCGTTGGCTCGAATGCTACCAAGCAAATTCTGCCGCTCCGAAAATTGTCACCACAAATTGACGGTTGATGATCTACGCATGTCTGTGGTTGACACAAATTGTTTCCTCTGTGTCTAGTGTCCAACCAAAAAACGGCCACCTAATTTCACGTCAGCTACGCTTAGTACACCCGTCTGGGTGTTCAAATCACCGGCAACCTCAACGATGACTGAGTTTCCAGCCCACTGTGAAGGAGCACATAGAGCGCCATAGAAACTGCCCTTGGCAGCTACGGACCTCATTCTCTTGAAATCTCTTCACAGATGTTGATGAATGAGCCACACCTAGGCGAGTATTAGCAGGTATCGAATCCAGTGGAGAGACATTTTTTGATGTCTCAATACCATTCCCGCCCGGTATATCAAGCTCTGATGGCCTCCACGTCAACGCAAGTGCGCAGCCGGAAGGTAGTTAAAAGAGAGCTGCTAGTCAGCCGAGCTACAGTATTTAAGCCCTGTATACTTGTTTTCGGCAAACAGCACGCATCATTATAGAGCAAATCCAGCGCACAAGCAAGAACCTTTTTGTTGGCCTGCTTGCTCCATTGTGTCAACATTAAGGGCGGTTAAGCAGACTGGCTTTGGCAGTTTGGAGGCAGAGTTCAGTTGTGCTTGTATGGTGGACGCCCAGAGGCTGCACAGCAAATGGAGCGGTCAGTGTTTGTGCTAAGGTATGGTAATGGGAATACACTAAACTGCAGTACATGTGCTCGCCCACTCACCCTGCTGTGTGCGGCAAATGAGGTGACTCGGCCGATGAAGCCACCCAACTGTCGATTGGCGGGATGATATTTTAAGTCATGACGTTCACGGTTGTTCGCGGGCTGGGATACACTCAAGTCACCCAGAGAGATCGTCATTTACGGACTTCAGCCGAAGACTTTGGCTTAAAAAACTAACCGCAAGGCGGCGAGAATGGGCGAATGTGCCATCAAGGTAGGGGATGCTTTTATGGAACAGGTGGCCATGCTTGTTAATTATTAATGCCGCGAAACTAGAATCCCCAAGGTCAGGTGTTGAAAAAAATTTTTTTGGGCCTCAGCCTGCCCCTAGCGTTTTTAAGCCATTATTTTAAGCCATTACTTTACCCCAAATAATTGTTTATTTAGTGTGCTCTCTCAAATGCTGCACTCAGCCTCCCTCTGACACTTCCGTGTTTGATTCAGCTTTCTTGACATCGGAGCTGCCAGTACCAGACGCACGACGGTTTTCTGATTCCTGATACTCGCTCCGTAGCTCGCAAGAAACAACACCCGTGACATTTCCACCATAACACGCAACCATCCCATATTTAGCCGTATTAGCACCCTCGCCAAGCTAGGGCTTAATTCTCAGGTGCTGAACCCAAGCACCCGTGCTCTCATTTGTAAACGGACTCAGCTGTGATCTCCTGTAGTTGGCTAACGTCTCAAATTCGCGTGCACTTGATAAGTCAAGATAATGTCACCACTTCAGTCTTCCTCTAAGCGTTTATTAGCCCCTGAATCCCCACCCCCCGTCCCCTCATTGTGTCGAAAGAAGCGTCTCGCTACCAAAAGACCTGGCATTCAGTCCCATCACTCCTTGAAGTCTGTCGATAGAGCACTCCGAGTCACTTCAGACTGTTCGGTCGTACTCACCGATATCTCCCTTCCCGTTCCACTCAAAAACCCTCCTTCCTCACCCCTACCAGAACATTCTCGGATTCACGCAGACCTGGCTAATCTCAGAGCCTGTGCGCAAAGGATGGAAAGCGAACTAGCCTCCTTCCAAAGCATACGGTCAATTGCTTGTCTTCTGACTCATGAAGCAACATGTAATCCGTCAACTCTCCAAAAATCGTCAATTCTCATTGACACGCTTGCTTCGGAGATTTGTCAACGTTTGGAGTGCCGTCACCAGGTCTTAATATACAACACTCCCGATCACATACCCCTTGACCTCACAAAAACTACTCTCCTGACGGCATGTAACATGCCTGAAACTGTCTGCACAGTTCGGCGACTTCGAAAGTCGAAACCGTCCTTGTTTTGCCCAATAATGATGCGATTCAAGGACGAGAACGATGCCGCACGCCTACTGGCANCAGTGTTTCTCCTACTGTGATGATAGAACGGAAGTTTCCTGCCCTTCTGTTGTAGGGGTTGAAACAGGCAACTTCACTTCACTAGCCTTGCGCCAACTTCTGCTGTCTCTTGACCAGGCTTGTGAGTCAAGCGCTCTGGTCACGAATCGTGCTCGAGAGTTGGGCGTCAAGGTAAGTAGTAGGCGATTTGCAAACACGAAACTCACAGCCAGATATCAGCTTATGCCTCGCGGGACGCCGTATTCAACATGCCGAAAAGATGACACTTATCTGCCCTCGTTGTTGTCATCAGCTCATCTCTTTCCTTGCGCATATAAAGTCCTAGCACCGAAGTCGTCGGTCGAAGGCCCAAGAAAATGAACACATGCAGTTACCGCTCACACTGCAAGTGCCTGCTGCTTTGTGTCAACCACGGGTTGATTACATATAGCGCGCCATTCACAGTGCTTCTGGAAACAGCTTGAGGAAGATACCTGGTAGAAAACCGCTCGAAAAGGCTCAGACGTCAAGCCGGTTGGGCTGACGACCACCCGGCGTGTCCTGAATTACCAGAATTGGGACCGCCCATAATGGAGAACTTTTACTTCACGCGATTCACACTAAAATCGTGGAGTTTCCCTTTGTTTAACGGTGGAGTCTAGTTCCCCGTGAGATACTTAGCAGCTGACGGCATCAATATTTAACGTCAAATTAGGTGAAACCTCTCCGGTGATGACTGTGGAGCCAGTAAATCTGAGTGCTTTCAAGGCCACACCAAGCGGCCTGCTAGACGGAACTCAAAATATGTGTGTAGGTCGTACACAAATTCTGACAACATTTGCGTCTCTCACTCATTTGATGGAATAATGCAGATACAATGCATATTCTGGAGGCTTCATGTTCATCCAATCACGCACGAATTGTCAGAGATCAGTTAATATTTCTACCGTAATGGTTAATTTGAAGCATGTAAGTGTGAAGCAACCCCAACAGCCCTCCATCGCTTTGAGTCAGCTGGAAAGACAGGGTAGCTGTCTATAGAGATCTCCGCGTCGGAGACATCTGGTGTGAGCCGGGTCTCTGTGAGTGCGATTATGGGCGTCGGTTCAAGGCAAACCGGCTGTCTAATACCGCGAAAATTTTTGTCGTTGAGACATGGTGGACAAGCATTTCAACACTGCCTCTGCTGTCTCCGAAGGTGGGGAGCCGGGAGGTGTGAAACCGCGTCGTCCAGCGGTTAGGATTCCTGGCTTGGTCTTCACGGTGGAGAACATTCGTCAACTCTTGCACAAGATCGACCCGTTCTGCGCGTTGGGGCCCGACGAAGCCCATCCAAGGATCCTGAAGGAAACGTCTTACACACTGGCAAATCATTTCTACCTGGTGCTTCGTCAGTCGCTTGACGAAGGCCACCTTTCCTCTGCTTGGAAGGAGGCGATTGTCACACCAATCTACAAAACTGGTGACCGACTATCGCCTGGCAGCTACAGGCCTATAAGCCTCACTAGCGTGCCATGCAAGGAGATGGAACGCATTCTGAAGCGAGCCATCCTAGACCACCTTACCTCCAACAACCTGATATCTCCAGTTCAACACGGATTTCTCCCAAACTGTTCTTGCGTGACGAACATGCTCGTATTTGTGGACAGCTTAACCTAAGCCAAGGGCGAGGGACTTCTTACAGATGCCATGTTTTTCGACTTCTCAAAAGCATTCGATCGAGTCCCACACGTCCCGCTGCTCCACAAACTCGAGTCTTACTGGGTTCGAAGGAAAATCCTACTCTGGTTCAAGGCGTTCCTATTAGACAGACCATTCCGAGTGAAAGTAGGCTCGACCTACTCTTCTCCAGCGCCGGTCTCCATTTGAGTTCCCCAAGGCGCCGTTTTGGGAACATTGCTGTTTCTGATATAGGTCAACGACTTTCCAGAAGTTCTTGCAAGTCCATGTCTACTTTTTGCGGACGACTTGAAACCCTGGAGTCCCAATTCCAGTGCCCTCCAAATGGATGTAGACGCTGCAAAACAGTAATCGTTGGACTGGCACCTTCCTCTGAATGACGAAAAGTGCGTCCATATTTCATTCGGAGGAGACTCAGCGAACGCCTATGTCATGCATGGTAAGAATGGACCAGAAGACATCACGAGGATACATACCAAAAAGGATTTGGGTATCTGGCTCTCTTCAAACATGTTCTTCTCACTGCATCACGAGAAATCAGCCCAAAAGGCATTCGCCGTGCTACGGATGATTGGGCACACCTTCCCCCATATTACTCGCAAGGACTTCCAAATAGTCTATGGGGCTTACGTCAGACCGCTTCTTAAATATGCCAACCAAGTTGTCCACTCAGGACGCATGAAGGACGTAACCCTCACTGAGCGTGTCCAGCGAGCTGCTACAAGAATGGTTGCCAGCCTTAAATCCGTGGACTACGAAACGTGTCTCGCGGTGCTCGACATCCTTCCCATGGAGTGTGGTCGCCTCCGAGGAGACCTAATTCTTACTTATGCTCTGTTTGAACGAGGTTTGGCCAACAGGTTTTTCGCCGTTGACCAAGCCAACACACGGCGGGGACATGGTAAAAAGATTTTCAATCTCATTTTAATAAGAGATTTTTTTTCTCATTTCGTGTAGTAGCTGCGTGGTTGCCCACGGTTTTCTACGCTCCTTCTAGAGCCCAGTTCAAAGCACTATTAGACACGTTCCTATGCGAGTCTTCGCGCTGGCAAGCATACTGTCGCGCGCCGAGAACGTGAAGAGGAATGCTACACCCTTTTTTCGGTTGTGCCCTTCAGTTGTACGACAGCAACTTAACGAGAAGAACAAAACCGACCCGGGAAGCTTGAGCGAAAGCCTCGGTCCTGTGTATCAATCCGTGAATCCGTGAAGTCGTATGGGTTATCATATTTAATAGCTGTACGCCGGGTTTGAGGTCAAAGACCTTAAGGGGCCTCTGCCGCGTGCTTGTCTGCCTTCTGACTTGGTGGTTCCGAGAGCTGCTTTTCATTTGCAGAGCTTTTTTCGCCCCGTGGGAGCCAGGTTATGCGCTTGGATACATGAATCCGTGGACCCTCTTGAAGTTACAGGTGATAATCGTTTGGGCATCTAAAATACTTCTTTGTCTCACCGGGATGGTCCTTTGTGCTCCTCTGTGCAAGAAACCGTGTGTGTTGTTTGGCTCAACCACTAGCTGTGTAATCCTGCCTAGTCCTGTCTTGTCTCGTGCACGTGTCCTATCTTCCCCGCTCATGTGAAAGTGTACACACCAATCACGTAGGAGATTTAAGTTTGGTCCATCGCTGCTGACCTTTTTACCGTTCACAGCGAATGGTTGGCACGACACTCGGTTCGCTGGTATAACATAAATGGAGGAAGAAGTCTTCGCAACAGTAAGAAAACGGCAATTATATGGCAATTTCTTAGAGGAAAACTTCTTCGCGGCGTTCAAAACCAGATATAACTGCCCTTGTGGATCAACAGAGGTTCTTGTATACATATAAACCCCGATGCCCTGATTTGAATACAGCACGACTCTACCCAACTGTTGATTTATGCGCACTTCCTGCGCTACCGACTGATGACTTGAGGACATCTGAAGACGAGTCTTCGCGTGATACCTCACCTACTGCTTTTTCAGCCCCTCGGAAACGACCTGAGGTAAGTATTTCAAGAGCATCTAATTCAGCACCGTCTTATATTGGCAACATTATTTCGGTTCATCATTTTTGTGGAACTCGGGCAGATTTAATTCGTGTCCACACATGTACACCTCACTGTATCACTGATGCTTCGAATTGCAGTACGGTGCTCCCCCATTGACATGACTCTGAAAAATATCCAAGCAGCGTCCATCGATTTCGAGGGTCTGATCACGTAGCGAATTCGCAACGATGGTCGTTCATGTAGATTCTGTGGGGGGGGACATGTGGCGATGCTCTGGGTTAATACACGACCCCAGGGAACCATCATGCTTCACTAATCTGAACAGGTAAGTCTGACAGGCCTCGTTTGCCATTGGGTTCAGGGCTAAGGATTAACCCGTATACAGCATTCCACTTATCACATGTAACGGTTCTACACACCCTCGAGTAAACTCCGACCGTCGTGCTTAAAACTAGGTATCAACATCTGCAACCCCGATCACTATGCCCCTACACTTTGTAATGCACTCATTGTTTAGAATGATATCGGACCAAATACAGCACCGGTGGAGAGCCACATTTCGCGACTGCTGTTCCTTCTGGAGCACACAACTTGATTCCGATCACTCCATGGTGCGTGCACGCCTGAAATTTCGTTTCCCTTCAGGCTCTCGCAAGTCAGCAAGAAGCATACCAACCCACCATCTTCGAAGAACTACCATAGCTCAGCAGTATCGAGCTAAGCTACCGCGAAAACCATTTACAGTAAACCAATACTGTACTAGTAGCGAGCACGTGGATGAAGCGTGGAAAATGTGGAAGCAGCTATGCTAGCGGCGTTCAATGCTGTCTGTTCGACGTTTCCGGTACAGTTAGATGACCGCAGGATATCGGCGAGATCGCTAGTCCTGATTGATTTCAGGAAATCCGTACCAGAAGGTGAGGAGTATGACGGCGCACGCAAATCTCTCAAACGCCAAATAGTGGAAAGCCTAAGGAATGGCCCAGAGCTTAGATGGACACTCCCAGGTGACGAAATGAAGAGGGTTTTTGCTACCGGAGTTAGCCGTGCCCTATATCAACTGATACAATCGACTGGCCCTAGGAAAGCAACTGTCAGTAAAACTAAGTGAAGAAGGCAGCTCATTAATTCACTCGCAAAAACGTCGCTTGGAAAGATGGGCCGCAAACTTCGAAGAACAGTCTAGCTGGCCTCGTGCAACATAGCCTGTGAGAATAGTGGATACCCTAATCGCCCGTCAGAAAAAGAAATAACATATGAAATATCCGTACTGAAACACAAGAATGCACCAGGACCGGACGGTCGGCATCCGATTCTAATCAAAGAAGGCGGAAAACCGCTGTTGACCTACCCAACATAGCTCACTGATGCGATATGAAGTGAAGAGAAAGTGCCTGGAGAATGGGGCATGTCCACAGTTATTCCTATCTTCAAAAAGGATACACGGACGCTGTCTGAAAGCTACCGTGGAATCGGCCTGGTAGTTGTGGCATCGAAGGTGCTCTCTGGTCTTATCCTTCGACGGTTGACTGAACACAGGGAGAGAGATGCATGAAAACCAAGCTGAGTTCCATCCTGTAAGAGAATGCATGGGTCACATTTTCACCATCCGACAGATTCTGGAACAGTGACACTGCTTCCAGCGATCAACGATGGTGGTCCTCCCTGACTTGAGAGCTACCCTCGACTCTGTGAACCGTCAGGCACTATGGCAGTGTCTGTGGAGCAAAGGTGTTCCCCATAAATTCTTGACCCTCCTTAAGGCGCTGTACGCCAACCCCCGCGGACGTGTGAAGGTCCACAAGAAGCTCTCGCCTGAGTTTACCACATTAAGTGGTGTCAGGCAAGGCTGTCCTCTTTTACCTTTCCTGTTCAAATTCGTCAGTGATACGATTATGGAGGACTCACCATCAGTCTCTAATGCTTGTGAGGTCAAAGTGCTCCCTTGGCGTTCGGTCGCAGACATCGGGTACGTAGACGACATGGCTTTTCTTGGATCTGACGCCGTCGTATTGCAAACAATATTAAGTAATCTAAACAATTCTTCCTCACGGTTTGGCATGCGCTTCAAACCTGCAAAGTATGAAGTGTTGCTGGAAGACTGTAGGCTGAAACCCTAACCTCATGCTTACGGATGAGGTACCAGACAAATTTGTCCACCGGGGCAGCTGTGTCAGTCCAGCCGCTCTATATTATACGGGATAGAAACCTGTCCGCTGCGCGCAGAAGACGTCTACAGACTCTCAGTGTTTGACCATCGATATCTTTGGAGATTTGCCCGGATCTAGTGGGAACACCGGATCAGTAGTGCTGAAGTACATCGAATGGTTTTCGGATGAAATAACTCGCCCACGGTAGGTGAACAAATCACACTCCATAGGTTGCGCTGGCTTGGCCACGCGTCCCGTATGCCAGTCGACCGAATTCCGCAAAGGGCTGTTTTCGCAAAACCACTCGAATGGTGGAAGTGTGCCAGGGGGTCAAACACTGACTTGGCAGCGAGGTATGAAAGCCGTTACCAGCAAACTCAGCTACGCTAGTCATTGCCGTCTACCTGGATGGGGACCCCAAGACGAGACACATCAATGGTTAGAGACATTGTCAGACCTGGCCCAGTCGCACTCTCAATGGCCTTCATGTATCCAAGCTATTTTATTCAATACAAAGCTCTTCTCCCGATCTCCTCAATGAAAATTCCACTGACAACCCTGTGATTACGCATCAATTATGTCAGCACCCGCCTCCACTGCGCAGCTGCCTACCTCACCTCCCCAAATCATCGGTGAACGAAACTGTGGCAGCTATAACCACTGTGCGACAAATGCGCGGTTTTTACAGCTGATGATGATAATGATTCATGCAGCATGATTCCGATGAATCGCGAAGTCATTATGCAGTGCTTCAAGTTGGTATGCACTCTTACGGCTACAATGATCTTGAACACACTCATAACTGCGGTTTGTAGAGCTAACCAGCTGGAATCTTCAAGTGCAGTTTTGGTGCAGCTGTTATGTGATTTAACAGTAATTACACTAGACAGGAAACTTCGTTTTGTGTACTATGCTTCTGTAGCTGGCGCACAGACGCGAAGTCTTGTCGTTTTCTGGGAGAGGGGTGTGAGAACAATAAGATGCCTCCTCTGGAAGACAGCATGTACATACCTATGGTAACAGGGATGCTGCCCTCATCAGAGGAAGGACGGGTTAGAACGGTTGGCCATAAGAACCGCACACTCCGATCGCCCGACTTTTAACGGTTTATTTCTTGATTGACGTGTCTTCTACTTTAAATAAGATAGTCGGAACCAACTATCGGTAAAGCAGAACAACCGTGACAACCAGCGAACTAAATAGGGTTGGAGGTTTGCACAGCAGCTTCAAGAGTATGGTATTCATACTCTGTCCCCTGCTTCCTCGGGCTAATCCTGTCCCTGGGCAGTCAGACGGGTTAGATTATCGTGTCATTAGCTCGGGACCGGATCTGCCAAGGAAACAATTTTACTCGCTGCCTTGTGTGTCGGACTCTTAAGTCGAGGGCTCATTGTGGGTGCCTCACAAAAATCCCTTTTCTCGACCTGGACAATCGCAAAGTTCCATTCGCCATTGCAGCTCTTAATTCACCGGCCCTAATCTGTACCTTCTCTCCACTTCTCAATCGTTCCTCTGCGTCGATCCGTCTTCTAGTCCCATAACCATTCTTCCATGTCTAAACTATCGCCAAGTAAAATGAACATAACCCCTTAATAAATTCAAATGTAACCTGTGTTGTAGTTTTCGGTGTCCGTAATCTCTGTTAGACTGGCAACGGGCATCTCTTCCTGAAATCTCCCATCGATGTATGTTGTCTCCATAACACAAGGGACCGCATTTCTATCATTTACTTCAGACAGCCTAGGATAACCTCAGATATTCCACAATTAACCCTTCTGGTATCTGGTAATGCTGATTCGATTGCTTCTGGTATCTTTATCATTTCCATAGCTGAAAGCGTTTTTAGAGTTGACCCCTAGAAAACAGTCTTTATCGCTGTACGGTTTTCTGGTTCAATGAAGGTCAATAGAGGTCGATTAAACGGTGTTTGTTTATCGTTCCGGCGTACACTTCGACAGACTGCCTTTCTGAAGCTGAGAAAAATGAGAAAATTATATCTCACGAATGAGAAAAACGATATCTCACGAATGCTCCGATCAGCAAGAGGAACGGATAGTCATCATGGTGGATGACATTGACGCCCAAGTTGGACGACTAATGCAGCAATAAAAGCAAGCCCGGAGTCAGTTCTAAGCGTACCGTTAGTGGGGAGGGGCTTGTTTACTTGTGTGCTGCTGAACGTCACCTGTGCGTGAACAGTACGGACCTTCACCACAAGCGCTCACGCCGAGTTATTTGGAGTCCGCCAACCGCCAACCACTCATGAACCCATGTGGATCAGATGACCGCCAATTACCTGTGGGTAACCTCAGTTGAATACTTCTGTTCTTTCTGAGGTACGCAGCTTGTTTCCGACCGTGCCATCATACCTGCGAGGTCATCACTTCTTTTCGCTTCAGCATTACGCGTGCCGAGGCAGAGCAGTTCATTTACCAAATTCTATGAGTTTCAGTTTCGCAGCAATGTTTAGCTGATGTGGTTGGAAAGCTACTGAAACACAGTCACGTTGGCGACGAAGATTGTTTGGGCGTCGGGTGGAAGGGAGTGAAATAAGGTGTGCTCTCAGTTTTTAGAATTGTCTGTCAAAGCCACCCGACTCAACCGAATGGACACTGGATATCGTCGTGATCAGCAGATATGGTGGTTTATGCATATCCCTCAAACGCTGGATAATCGAGAACGTCAAGAACGGCAGAACGCCAATAGATTGCGAAGGCTAGGAAGATGCAGAAGTCTTTCGTTGCAGGCAACACCTGCGCCTTATTTCAGTTGATTCGATGAACCGGCCAAAAGGAGACGCGCGTCAGCGTGACTAGTTGCAAAAAATGGAGCAGTAATTCATTCGCAGATTCATCGTCTTGAGTGATTGGCCTAATATTTTGAACAGCTCAATTGGTGTGCCTTAAAATGACCTTCCGAAGAAGTCAGCAAGCATGAATGCAACGTCGACACTAATCAGAGACAGAGACCCAGCGCGAGATGCCATCGCTCCAATGCAACAAAGCACCCGGCTAAATGGTCTACATCCCGCAATTTTCAAAGAAGGTGCTGAAGCCCCTGTGAACAATCCGACGACCCTATTACAGAGGACTTGTAGTGAAAACAATATCAGTGAGATCGAGAGTTTTGACCGAGGATGCATTAACCGTATCTCGAGGTAGCTCAGTGGTTAAGGCGCGAAATCACTGACTGGAAGGTCCGTGATTCGAACCCAGTTTTTACATCTCTACTACTGCCTAGGATTGGACAGCCTGGCATTATCACCGTCCCCGTGCTTCCTTTGGATGGCATAACAGCTAGACACCGAAGGGATGTTAGAGCTAAACGATTATCCACTATATATTTTTAAAATCTTTAACCATATCTCCACTCGCCCACGATAGATGAACTGGTCACACTGCATAGGTTGCGCTAGCTTGGCCACGTGCTCCGTATACCAGTCGACCGACTTCCTCGAAGGGTTCTTTTTGGAGGGCCACTCGAAGGGTGGAAGCGAACCAGGGGAGATCGAACAATGACTTGGCAGTGAAGTGTGAAAGTTATTACCAGCAAACTCA
>SJOL01004667.1:751747-785760 GCA_004794785.1 Opisthorchis felineus | reverse complement strand
CACCAAGTATCGAGTTAGTCAACACACTGTTAACATAGTTCAGTGTGGACTGTTTTGCTCGTTGAGGCAGACTACGAGATTTGGACGAAACTTTGGATCCATCTTTCCATGTAATAGTTCCTCTGACTGGGTGTCGCGGATCATTAAAAATAACTTTGGTTGTTTCTGATTTGTTTTCGATTCTATTGATCAGGACATTTTAGGATTCCAATAGCCAAATTAAGCTTCGAGCGCGCTTACTTAGGTCCATTTCAGTCCGTATTTCTTGCTGTTCTCTGTTTGGCCATGAACCAGAGCTTGATATGAACCTGTGAAGCGTTCCGACATGAATGACAGTCTTGATGACGGAATCGCAGTCATCGTTGTGGTGTTTGGTTGGCCGCTGTTCGGAGGACTGGATCGTGACCTCAGTGTGAAATTTTTATGCAGCAACACCATATCCATCTACAGTTGACAACTTTAGTTGATTCATACGGAGTTCATTCCATGACACATTCTTACAGTCCCAGCTAATGTAACTTTCTTGCTTGAGTGCTGAAATGATGCTGCAAAATGGTTGAAATTTCGTTCCTCGGGTTTCCACCATGCCAGGAGGACTTTTCGGGAGTGGGGACGGTCAGACGAAGGGAATCGATAGACCGAATCACTATACGGTCTGGGTATGAAGTCGTACTATCCTGTGCAGTAAGGTTGTGAATGTAGTAGGGTGCAGTGTACAGGAAACCAACGTTTACATGTTTACTCGAACACCAGTACATTCTCCTTCTCTCCCAAGTGGTGACTGGTTAGAATTGATCCGCCCTAAACCTGCATACTCCGACCGTGCAATTGACAATGGCAACTACTCCAGTACGTTGGAGGAGCAGATAAGCCCCACCTTGAGCGTGGCGCATCTCCAGCACGGCATCAAGAATCTGGTATCATCATCGTCATCAAAGACAGCAACATCAGTGTTGACGCTGATGCTTCACTGCCGTATATCTATACCTTTCTGCGTCCTCGAGCTAGGCCAGACGCCTTTATCCAATTTGGTCAGACCTTTGGATCATCGATTCCGAGCAGAGTCCATCAAGAAGACCCTGACACCCGTTGCTGTTGAGGTATACTCTCCACACCTTGCATTACGGCCTTTAATACCTGTACTTTGCGGAACCGGACAACAAGCGTGTCTTGCTGGTACGTTACGCTCCCCTTCGATCGGACTGTGTCGTGTCTTCAAAGCACGTATACATGACCCCATCCCTGTCATTCATCACAAACCTCTTAGGGTCAGCTCAAGGTTTTTCACCCTTCACCCCGTGTAGGTGGTCTTCCCGATGCAGCGACTGGTGACATCCACTGTGTAGAAGTTGCACTTAGACCGAAATCTGAAGGCGTCCCGACGAACTGCAATACTGTACCTGGTTGCTGGTGTGCTGTTTGTCTAACCGAGTCAGTCACTATCAGTGTATATCGGGGCGACAAACGGTGTTCATTTGTCCTATCCGCACATACTCCATCTGAGTGCAGTCACGAACCTCAGAAAAGTTATATTTGTCAAAATTTGTGGCACTTGAGTCGATCAGCAGAAAAATCATTTTATTATGGATGCTTCAGGTTTTGCAAAAGTACTCTTTGGTGTCAGTGCTCGCCGCACGAACGGTGGTGGATGTCGCCTCCAGCTATACACAACAGCAGCGGTTCCTAGCCTTCACAAGAACTCGAATCGTGTCATTTGGAGGCCGTCAATCTTACCGAATAACGGTTTTTGGTCGTTTAGGAGAGGTGTCATTATGTAATGGAAACTATACTCGCAGCTTTAGGGCCATATGCCCGAGCTCCCCAGTACATGGTCGCCTACCATACATTATGCTGGTTGGGCCACGCCCTTTGTGTGGCAGAGAACTGTCCAAATTGCCGGACCTTGTCTGCACATCTGTGTTGCATGGCAATCGCCTAAAGGTGATCAGTCTGTGGTTGATAATAAAGTGCGAAGGCAGTGGCCGGTAAACTCAGTCGTGTTGACAACTTCTGTCTTCCATATGAGGATCTAAGGGCGGGGCACACCGGAGCATGATGAAACTGGTGCGCATGACCCTATCACAAAGCCACTGGTGCGCGATGTGTATTTCCTCCGATTTTTCCTCTGGTAAAGCGAAACGGCTCGACCTCACTGAACGCGTTAGGTTGTTACCTGCAACGCATGGTTGTTCTTGCGTCATCTTATTCCTGACAAACGAAACCGGTAGCAGCTTGAACTAACTCAACTCAAGGTACGGTTTCTACCTGACTATTCTCTCAGTTATTTGAAGAGACAGGAACCTGAGGCAGAAACTTGCAGTGGCAAATCACATCAAGCTCCTGTGGGCTGTCGGTGTTACCCTCTCGGACAATAGCATGGGGATATCCGGGGGAGTACGGAAATTGTCCTTTTGATGTGTTCTTCTTTCTCATTCGATTGGATCCTAGGTAGGTATGGCAAACAATTTACGTGTCGTTTGTCGCTGACGTTCCGGTCAGTCTCACCACGTTTAATTGGCTGTTCATATCACTCCATGCAAGGCGCACCTTTGTCTTTACTGTCTCACGTAATCCCAGCATTGTTGAAGATACGGGAAAGATACCAGACAGCAGAAGTCATCAGCATCATTGACAGCGTAACATTAGTGTTCAACACTGACGCTTCACTGCACAACCATGATTTGTTTGAAATACTTATTGTGAAGAAAAGAATAAAGGTAGATGAGGAAGGGACTTAGTGCTAGTCTACCACAATCATCCCCAGGCACCGAGACCACCAAACAATCATTCGGGTAATCTAGATAGAGACTGACAACAAGAACGCCACCGACACCGATTAGAAGCCATATTTTGCAGCGCCTCAAACTAGGTCGAGTAAGGATCACGCGGCCCCAATCCTGGAAGGAGAGTGGCACCGACAGCACCCAAACGTTTCATAATCTCCTGCATACCCCTCTGCCAGGCCAAGGGTTGGCCACCTCTTTGCTTCCGCCACTCTGAATTCGGCCTGGAAAGCAGCACTCTTTTCGGCAAACGGTTCGACATGCGCAATATATGGCCTAACCAACGCAGTTTCTGGTGACAGACACATTCTTCGATTGAAGTTCCGTTGCACAACCGAACGCCCGCTTTCTAACTGCCTCGTTACGGATTCGCCGACCAACTCACAAGAGCTACAGTTCTAAAACAACGGTTGTCGAAGACCTGAGGACGTCTCGGTTCCGCTGCTCGAACAGGCCAAGTCTCACAGCTATACACCAAAACAGCCGCTATTCTAGTCTGATACACACGCCTTTTGAGATTCAGGGGTACACCCCTTTGTCGCCATAGTTATCTCAAATTAGCAAACGCGACCCGAGGCTTGGAGATTCGTGCATTGACCTCATCTGTCACACTACAATCGGAACTAACAGAACTCCCAAGAGACGTAAAACGCTCCACAACTTCGGGTGCTTCTCGCTGGATTGTAAGTGGCGTGCACAGTGACTGCATATCCAGGAGGATGACCTTACACTTTTTGGATGCAAAGCGCACACCAAAAGACTAATCAGATCATCCAAAAACACTTGTGCCTTCTCCTCTTGGAAGATAAGAGCGATGTCGTCTGCTAGTTCCAGATTGACCGAGTTTACTAAAGCTGTTGGATACCATCGACTTCCGACATATGTTAGACCGTAAAACAAGTGTCTGATTTATGAATAGGAATAAAGCTCCCTCTACTATAGCCAACCAACTGCTCAGTTACTCACCAGGAAAATTCACCACAAGTGCAATTTCGTGGTTATGTTTTCCATCATCCAGTAGAACGATACTACATGTATGACCTGTAAAAAAAACGTTATTAGTTTTACAGTAGTTTTGGTAGACCTCCGACGTCGTTTGAGTTCGGTCGTCAAGATTCTCAAAACATGTTTCTCAAGGCACTCAGTCTAGACCGACCGTGACCAAATTTGCATGTTGTGCGCCGAAACGGCGTGAAGTATTTTTAAGATTAGCTTAGACTATGAGACTTTATTGCTTACTTTTAAAGGGTTGTGTGTTGCGTGATCGTCACTACGTTATGCATTTTTTGTTGGGTCCCACTATACATCCACTGTTCCTCTCTCTGATCCATCCCGGATATCGGAGACCCCTTCCAGCTGTGCACAGACCCCTCCTCATGACAGCTCGCATGTGTTTTGAATGGGCTCATGTCCGTATCTATGTACAGGATGGACACAGGACACAGGAGCCCGGTGTCTGCGCTACCCTCACTGTTTTATCCATCACCACTGAGCGGTTTCATCCATTCCGTTCAAGAGCAGTCAGCCATTGGATCGATAAGGTAGATTTACCGGTGTCCCGTACTTTCGGCAGGCATGATCTTCCGTGAATATGGGACCATAGCGGACCGTCGTCGATTAAGTGAGATCTTGAATATGCTGAACTCAACGGAAGCGACGAAAATAGAAAAGTGGTTTCAACAGCGTTCCGCATACCATATACTGTTAAGGTAAACTTATCTTCTGTTAGGGTGATCCGTACGACCGGAAGTAAGTGAAATAAGTGAAGCGTTACCTATTGTTCTCGGGCAGCGCATCTATTGCTGTGTGCATCCGCTTGCACCTTTCTTCGTATTTTTCCTTAGAGTCGTTTGAACTACATTTACTCGGTATAGAGTTGGAGATGCATACTTCTGTTTGGGCACAGCCGGTTGCCTGTCTCCCTAGTCAGAAAATGGCAAGGCAACAACTCGATGTGCGGGTCATGTTTTTTTTTGGAAGGTCAAGGGACTTCTGCTTAAAAAAAACATGACTGATGGTGGTCCTGCATACCTGCAGTTCGGACATTCAGTGGATCAATCATTCCTCTTGGAATGAACTACTGTAGTCCTACTTCAGAATCTGTGGTCCGTTGTTCTGTGTCTTGGGTGGGAACAGATGGTATTGTCTTCTGTAGTTGCGTAGTAAGTTGTTTGCTCGTGATAGGGGATTGTGGTTACTTTGTGCTACTTCGGAGGATGAGCCGTATGCCTTGTCAAGCTGTCTGTCATTCGCGCTTCAAAGCTGTCCTATCTCATGAGGCAAGTTCCATCCGCTGTATTACTCGCCTTATTTGTCATTCCTTTTAACTACACCATTGCAAGTACGTACAAGGTTTTTGGCAAACTGAGTTTAATTTCGAAAATAGCATTTGAATCTGTGTTGCTTATGCGTTACACTAGCAGTAACAGGGGATTCGAGTGAGTTGAATGGACTTTGCTTTCCATCGAATAAGGACTGCGCACAGAGGCTGTTTTGGGGATATCTTGAGGTCAATGTTCAATATATTGAATATTTTCTCTATAAATAGTATTGAAAACTAAGTGAAAGGTTGCCGACATTCCACACTTTAGTAGGAACTTGTAGTTCATCGGAATCTTCTGTCCACGCCAATTTTTGAGTGAATAAACGTACCATACGTGTACAGATAAAATGGGAAATGTTTGGAAAATGATTGCACTTATTACCCTCGTCATCTTATACATGTGCAGTTGTCCTAGCTACCACAGTTTCGTTCGCTGGTAATCTGGAATCGAAAGTTATGTAGTCATATTCAACCGTGTAGCATTATGAAATGTAGAACAGGTGCAAAGCCACCACAACTTCTCACACAACGGGAGCTTTTGGCTCGAAACATTTTGTAATAGCTTCAGGAGAGTAATTCCCTTTAAGTGCTGTATGTTGGCAAAATTCTGAATGATAACCTTACAGAAAACGAAAAACCTTGCTCTTGCGATTGCTTCGTAGGTAGCCTACAGCCAGAGATAACCCTCACTGACGAAGCATTTATTTCTGCCAAGGTTACCAACATTTGTACACTGAGTGTTTGCTACCTTTCGTTTTTATGCCTTAGGGTTTGTGTACACTGAGTAACTGAGCACAACCAACCGGTGCATGCATCTGCGCCAACGCAGATGAATTTTATCCCATTTAATCCCCCTGAAGATTCCTTCTAACGATACAACGAACAATTTGATTATCCCAAATGGCTTGACTGTGATGGATTTCTGAGTAAAGCTGTCTATTTCTCCAAGAAGGGCCATCTTGTTAACTGTGCATATGCCCCGAAAGTTGAAAATGCTTGTATATTAGTTGGGACACCGGCATGGAAGATTCCTCAGCGGAAATGGACAGGCCTGTTTTGCTCACCTAAACCTAAAGTCAAGGTTGCTCGTTAACCAACACTTTCCGTAACCTGGTCAAAACATATCTCGACAAACACACTCATTTGCATATCAACTGGGTTTCCACGGGAGACTCAGCTGGATCTCTCGTTTGTGACATTCTTCAACTGAATGTACTACACACAGGCCACCTCACGTTTCAGTTGGTATGATATTCTTGATATCGCAGTATATTTTCTTAAGGGAAACTACTCACAAGGTTGCTGAAAACTCTTCGATAGCCCACAACCCGTTTCACCCTTCTTGGGGCTCATTAGGTGGGTGCAGTCCCCGAGTTTCCGTCTAGCGTATGTTCTACTGCGATATCTCGAATATCGTACCAACTGAAACATGAGACGGCCTTTGTGCAGCACATTCAGTTGAAGAATATCATAAACGAAAGATTCAGTTGAGTCTCCCGTGAAAACCCAGTTGATATTCAAATGAGTTTATTTGTCGAGATCTGTCCAATTCTGGTTCGAGTAGAACATACGGTTGACGGAAACTCGGGGACTGCGCCTCGCTGATCAGCCCCAAGAAGGGCGAAACCGGTCATGGGCTGTCGAAGCAATCTTGTGAGTAGTTTCCCTTATGGTCAAAATATACTTTTAGCAAGGGTTGTATGCACCGCACAAAGGTAACTGACGAATTGGTGCATGAATGATTCAGCCAAGCGGATGGGATGGAGTAGTGTCCATAGCCGAGAGAGAGTTTCTTTTGGAGTTGTCACTTACCGGACGAGAATTCGGCTTCTTTAGTTCTTAACAGCTGAACCTCTCGAGGTCACCTAAATATCCAATTCTGTCGTGGAAAGAAACCTACAGAGGCGAATAACAAGGAATAGAATTCGTACACACTTTAGTTGGGTTTATTTGCTCAGAACTCTTTGCTGTTCACCACGTTTTGCAAGCTATTCACGTGTCCGATATTAATATGTCCACATAGGTTTGTAACCCCTCTATGCGCCTCCTAAACGGCAGCACCCCTATACACTCATCGGGAGGACCGAAATGTTCCTTATTTTGGGTTGTCCTTTCTTCAGATGGCGTACAGAGATACGTCCAAATACTCAGAAAGACTAATGCAGCTATGGTAGATTTTTGGGACTTGTCGAAAATGAACTGATTATTTTCAAGTGATCAGTCAGAGCTGTTTTCTTTTTAAAAACTCAGCGGTTGGTATCCATAGTTCGTTAGACGTGCAATATGTTCCGTCCGAAAACCTAGTAATAGTTGTTGGAGGCAGTCTATCGAGAGCTCTCTCTACCCTTTAACTCTGCCCTTTAGCTTTGTGGTTTTTGTCTCTCAAAAATCGATGGGTTTCGTTTTTTGTTGTATATGTCACCAGGGAAGAGACGAAGCTGGTTTAACTGAATTCGCTTTTTCCGCTCTGTTGACGGACACATTCGCTTCACCGCATAGCAATTAACTGCAGTTGGAATAATGGAATGGGAATTTGGCGATCCAGTCGTTGATAGCTGTGAAATTAACGTAATCGTTTTCACTTGCGATGCTTCTGGCATGGGTACTTTCAGTCTTCAAATTGATTGGTCAATTACAAAATTCGTCGTATCTGACGGTGCTTCGCTTTTCTGAAGATGTATTATTTCTTTCTAAGTCTACACTTCCCGTGGCTGCTTTGCAGTGTTCTATATTGATGTGCCCGTTGCTTTTATTCACAAGCAGGTCGGTCACCGAAGGAAGGGTTTCTTTCTAGGTGTAATGTCTCCCAGCTTTCCGCGTACTTGGTTACCGGTCGAGTTGTTTTGCCGCTCTGACGACCGATTGCGCATCGGTCTCACGATCTGTTTCTGTCCTGTATACACACACGGGAACATCTATTTCCCTTCAGTTGCTGATCTATCACAGAAACACCCTGATGCGGCTACCCGATAACACATGTATGAGACGAAATCGGGCGTTATCGGTTGTTGATCAAGTGTCCGTTGAGCTGTTCGTCGAGCTGGCGAATTGGCTTGCCAAGGTCTCTTCAACAGTCGAGGAGCCATCACAGTTTGTGCACTAGAAATCGGCATGTGAGCAGTTAGAAGTCACCCAACACGTATTCTGATAAGCACAGAAACAATTTAATGCAAGTTGCTATGTTTCATCTAGATAACTAAACATAGTAATGACTGTAATAGCGAAAACTTAGCAAGACTGACGCTTGATGTATAGAAACCCCTGTTATTAGACTTGAACGGCGTGTAATCGAATTTTTGGTTTCCTATCCTCTGATAACATAAATTACTGCGATGTTCGCCGAAGTTAATTCCCATTATCGGGCTATTACGTTGGGGGTCACGAGTTTTTGCGCTTCATGTTCCGAGCTCACACGTGGCTTTTCGACTACTCCAGTATTCGTTGCGCCCAACTGGCTCAATATGCATCTTGATTATTCCTACGTGGTGACTTGTAACTGTGCGCCAAACAGATGAGTCAGCTGAATGATTCCTTGTTCCGTTTGACGAATACCTTTTCACATACCTTTGGCGTTGTCGTCCCCTGTTCATATACAGCATCGTATCACTGTACTTCTTTTAGGAAACACAGGCGGGAGCGACGCACTTTTTTTCTGATAGCGCACCTCGTTACCGTGCTACCTCATCACCGCTGAAGTCACTATGAATGACTTTCTGAATGACACTTAAATTAGCAGATGTAGCATCGGATTCTAAGCACAGTCACATCGTTTCATCAAGCCTGTTGACTACGAGTGTTTAATATTTCATTCTGGACTACATTCGTTTTCGAATTATTTGTAACAGATCGCGCACTGTCAGCTAAGAGTGTTACACTGTTTCTGTCAATAATCCGTACAGACCTTGATGAATACTTGTATTCTTTACTAGCTCGCTGCACACCATTATGAACCTGCTGGGTGGTAGGCATTTTCACATGACAGCCTTCTGTATGAATGAGATGTTTCGTGAGGCCTTCATTTTCCGGGTCATATGACGTTAATAGGGAAGAAAATGTCGGTGCGTCAGAGTGTTCATTTAGTGGTCTAATGGTTAGCTGAACTGGGTAGGTTTACTTGGTGCAGAAGTTTCATCACAATCGTGGTGATATCGTCACTTCGAAACGAAGGGATGTATTGTGTGGACGGTGTAGTTGACGTTAGTGGGAACCCAGCCAATATCTAACTGGAGTTGGCTAGACGCTAGAAGCTCAGTTCGTACTATCTTTAACAGACTATGTATATGAATGCACCTTTCTTTGGTTCTCACTATGTGTGCTTTACGATATTTAACTCCTACCGTAAGGTAACTCGGTAAGCTAACTCGAGACCTTCGAATTGATTTTGTCAAAGTTGGAATTCCCTGATAACATTTTTATTAACAGTGGCTTTCCTCCAGAGTTTAATTACTATAGTGGTTGCCACAACTACATTGATTCGGTTCCTTTAACCCACCGTGCTTTTTGTCTAGCGCCGTTCGGATGCCGGTATCAAGCGAGTGAAAAAACTCCCCGTTGGGCTTCGCAATGGGGATCAGGCACGACTGTCCAGTCTAAACCATCCCTATAACGACGAAGATACCCACTGTCTTTCATCCAAAGGAACTGTACAGGTTCGGTCTACACACTTTGCCACTCTGACTTTGTGTACTGTACCGTTTTTTATTGTCACACCGGCTATGTCTCTCTCATCTCACACTCAGTCCAATCACTTGCCATGTTTCACCCTTAGCTTGATTTCTTTTTTCTTCATGCTGTATATTCACAATATTTGTCCTATACTCTGGGTCGTTGTTTCAAGCACCGATGTGACAGGAATAATTCCATTCGAAACAAATTTTACCTCAAACCCATGATAACCGTGATGAGTAATTTTCAGGTTTAACAGTACTCGCAATAACAGAGCTTTACTGTTTTGATGCTTTGTTGTTGCACGGAAAACTAGGGGTCCCCAGCCTGCTGGTTGATCGAATCAGTAAGTGTGCCAGTTGTAAGCCGTGGTGTTCGCCGAATGCCCGTTTTTCGTTATCTAGCCGAAACAAGAGGTCGGTTATTTTATTCCCATTTGCTGAACGTGGAATCAAGTGGTATTCGCACACTAATCCGTGGGACAGGACATAACCATCCACTCTTCGGAGTCAACCAGATTTCGTCCACTTATGCGTCTGCAACTCTGGATTGCAGGCACCCTCCCAATACTTGTATCTACGGCCGCATTTCCAGCATAATGTTAAACAATTGACACCAAATACCCGATATATAGAGCACTAACCGTTGGACTTGAGGTCTATTTACTTGCGAATAGATATACTCCTGCAGAAGAGACGCTGAGACGATGTCATACTTGTCTAGCATGACCAAACCTGGAAAACTTGCTAATGAAATAAAACGAAGAAATTTTTGGTCTTGTTCATGATGATGTTAAATCCAGATGAGGGTGTGCAACATAAGACGAGGCGATGGTTTTCCGGCGTTAAGTGGGTATATATCCTTAGGTTCAATGATGCTGTGCAACTGTGTCTTTGAGAAACTTAGAATCCATGCGTCGAAATAGCGGTAGGTCGGGTGCGGTTACCGGTTGTTGATCATGTGGCTGTTGATCTGTTTGCTGAGTTTAGCAGTTGACTTGCGCACGCTTTGTCACCAAACTAGCAGATATCATCAGTGCATGGATTGATATCGTCTCATTTTGTGACGAGACGTCTGTAAGTTAACTGCCAAGCTCGGCAAAGCCACCTGATCACCAACCAATAAACTTAGAACCAACCAGGCAACAGACCATCTGTTCTCGATTTTCGCCTCAATAGCTATCAGTTTTGTTTATGGGGAAGCATTCACTACGTGTTCTTCATCACCGTTGTCAGCTAAGATCGCAACAACTTGACAAGATCCTCTAGGGGACCCAAATGAAGCTCAAAGTCTTCTCAGTGGATCTAAGGCGCCATGCCAATCTTGGACGTTCCTGGTACCAGGTTGGCGTGTTCGTAGAGCATAGTCGTCGTTGACACCAATACACTAGTAATACATACAGGCTCTTAACCGTCAGGAAAATCACATCGGTCCTTGTGCGGTCATCGTTGCATGATAAACTCAATTCGTACCTGTACAATGGGCCAGATAAGCGTGGCAAGCGTAAACTACTGGTGATACCGACTTCGTAAAGGGGATTGCTGCCGAACATCTGATGCCGTAAGACCGTTATCACAGGGAGCTAAATTAGCCACGGTAATTGCATTGGGATTTGCGTGCCAGGTGCATCGTCGTTCATTGGAGTTTTCCAATCTCATGGGCATCACTCAATGAGAAAGGACTAACCAGGGCGTGTCCCCTGTGCATGTTTTGTAGTTTTTCCAAATATGCATTTATCCCGTCTGCACCATACAAAAGGTCACTTAGATTACCGTTAGCTGGACAATAAGTACATTAATTTGCGATCGATGGTGATTCTATCGTTGGTTGCTTGCGTGGCCGTTTGTTCAATGAGCTGTGTAGTCTAGCAGTGAACTCACCGACGTTCCAGATATCACCGCTGGGTTGTTTTGCAGCGAAACGTGCGATACGCACTTGTTTTAGGCATCAGCATTCCGGGCGAGTCCGTTCTTTAGAGATACCAGGTACGGTTGTCATTGGAAAACGGCGCCTTGATAATATATATATAGTCAAAGGTAAGGTTGTGCCTGAGTAATAACCAGTAGTAAGGAGTACCTGCTGTACATTACGCTGTGTGTGGTATGCGCAGCGATTTCACGGTCGTGCACTGTGGCCTCTGAACGCAATGCCTTCTGATGGCAGGTCAATACTCAAATAGTAGATAGGGGCTAGAGGTGACTATGGTTTCAAGGACTACGAACATGGGTTACTGTCTGTACTTGCGAGAATACTTCGAGGGAAAACAGGCGAGTCGCAATGCGTAGCTACCACTATCGCTACTACTGCAATGTAGTCCGGCCGTCTTGATTCCACTGACGATTCTAGTTGAATCTGGATGCCTCGGCAGGCAGTTTTGCGTTTTCGTGATTTGGGGAAATTGGTGGATATGATGCCTATTCGGGCGACGCCTCTTTCATTGGTAGGTACAGTCGTTGACGCAGTGGAGGGATTTGTCCACTATACTGAATGATCTTCTAAATTGCTCGGTACGCTGCTGCGTCAGTCTGAGGTCGAACGCGACCAACCTACGTACAAGCGTGCATACGTACATCTTGTAATTTATAGCGAACTTGTGGTCCTTCATTGGGATTGCAGAGGGAATTCTGAAACTTCTCAGTAACAAACCTATTACCGTTTATCTTGAGCATCCCACGTTGTCATTTTTTTTTGTGAGCTTTGCACTTGCATTTTCCTTTTCGTCACAGCACCCCCAGTTTGTCGATGACACCGGATCTTTGGCAACCACCGATACGGAAACCGACGACGATGATAATCTTCCTCTGTCCTCTTTTATCGTGTCTAAACCGTTCCTTAACAAGACTGGAGACAGATCACCATCGCCGCTTCGACAGGCAGCTCCTTCCCATTCTGAGCAAGCAACCCCACCCTCTTCACCTTCCCGGAAGCCAACACGTTTGCTATCACCTTCCCCAGCCTTATGCTATTGTTCGAAGCCCGCGGTTATTGACGATCCGCGATGGGATGGAGAGTTCTGTTCTCCTGAATGTTTGATCTCTATGTGTCATCAAGCATTTTATGCGAGTTTTCGCCCTCACCCAATGCGTGATAAAAGTGCCATTGTTTAATGGCCGCTCGGTTCTCTCTTGTTGCTTACCTGCGATAATTCTTATACATTGTCATCGTGTTTTGAGCGGAGTAGTGAGGAAAAAACGGGTTTCCACATCCTCTTATTGAGTGTCACGACGGTTTAAAATAACGAGCGGCCTCTCGGTCGTGTTCCTAGAAGCTTAGCGTAAGGAATGACGCTCACTTTCAATGTTTTGAACGTCGGTATGTCTTTTAACTGATCCAAGAATTATGAAAATGACCAGCATTTTTAATTTCGGCTTCTTACTCGGTGTCTTCGATTTTTAATCTTCATGGATGATCACTGTTCATTCCTCGATGAACTTTATATACTGCTTTCTAGGGCGCCAACTGAGGTACCGTACGTAGTGTCACTGCAATCCCCAACACTAAGATGGTGGTCACACTGTTTCTCCGCGTTGAAGGAGGGATTAAAATGTGCAGTGAATATTTGTTCGTTTGGATAAATAATACAGTTTGATACATGGTTGGACTTTGGAAGCAACAGCCCCACCATTCCTTCAAATTGTCCCATGGCGTACGGCTACTCCAAAATCTTAGCATCTGCTGAACAGAATTTACCGGTTTGATGGATGGATATGGCTACCAGTGCACGCCATTTGCCACGTCATTTGTCATGTTTTCCCACATTACGGTGATTTCAGCTTGCCTCCAGAGAATCGGCTACTGTAAGACACTTCATGCAAGTGAAACGCTAATTTCTTTTGTTGAAATTTCCTGACATACATTGGTGCACTGTTTCGTTTCCCGTGTTTAGTCAAACGCTTGCATGATTGGTCCTTGGTTTGGGCTTGTAGATTTGATTCTACATGAGGTGTGGGTTACTCGACTGACCCCCAGCTGACCGTCTTGTAAGAACGAGGGATTGAATTTCGTCGCCTTGTTTTCCTCCTATGCGTCTTTCATTTATGGGTCGTTCTAGTTTGTGTAATACAGCTTTACCGTAGTGACTAGCGCTGGCCTGTTGTCTAGGCTTAATTGTTTCTTAATGATTGACATTTCAGGTGTTTCCTGTTATGTGTTTTGCTTTGAAGCCCAATAATGTAGAGCAAACAGGGTGGTAAACAGTATGCCCAAATATTTTGAGATGCTCTCTGTTAAACTTTTTTCATTCTGATCTGGGGAGTCTGTGTAAGATACGTCCCAACGGATCCCAGATGATGTACAATCCAGCATGACTACAAATTAGTCATGAAAGTTTTCTCCGGTCAGTAACATGCTGAAAGACAATTCATTCCACAGAGAGTTCATTTACCAACAAAATTCAAAAGCAACTCTTCACCATTTGGTGATTGCTCCACAGGGAATCTCTCATTTCGAATAATCATTTCCATTGACGCAACACATACGTACCAACCTTGGTGGATAAGTTTCATTCAGAAGCGCTATGGCTGGGTCACACTGAACAGTTGAACACACTCCAAACAATGGTCCATACAGGTGTTGTACCCTGTTTTACTCCGCCGCAAATCGGCTCTTCAAGTCAGAATGCGAAGATTCTAAGTACTTCCTAGAGGATACACTATCATTCCTTTCTTATTAGCATACAGTAAGCTCCGCCCCCGAAGAATGGCACCCTGATCATGTCTATTAAATAGGTCACTGTTCACTTATTGAGCAAATATCCCAGCCGTTTTAAAGTTGCCGACCACTTTGACTATGTACCGAACTCCTCTGAATGAAGGAAGAACAGGCCTCAGTTTTTTTGTCATCATGCTTTGTGTTGAGAGGTTCTAATAAAAGAATCCTACCTCCGATCAAGGGGGAACTATCTTACAGAGGGCTGCATTCCCGTGCTTGAGAAAGCAGCGTAAATGGTCTTGTTTGATGAAACCGTCAAATTGCCTGTTTGTGTTGTACTACAGTGCCACTGTCACGAGATCGATACCGTAAACTTCACTCAATGTCTTACGGAACCAACTTTCTCTACTACCAATCCAGCCCCATGAATTTAGCCACGGGATCGATTTCCGTCACCAGTTCACACATCTTAGGGCATTCACATAACCACAAGTTATGTGGTACAGCTTGTTGCATAGCTTGTCAAAATGAAATTCGTTAGAAGAAAACACCGCAATTACGGGTAGGTAAATCCTTAAAAGCTCAAAAGCGTACAATTCTTTGCAAAACTTTTGGACCATGCGTGTTTTTGTCAGATCATTCCTAACGGATCAAATAAGGTAGTTATTGGTAATCAGATGCCGGATCCATTAGAGATCGAAAATTTACCAGACTCACTTGAATGAACTAGCGTGGAACACGAAAAAGTGGAAAACACCTGAGGTAACATTGTGGCCTCACCACTTACCACCGTACCTTTGAGGTTTTTTTAGTATTATTCTTTTCATTTCGCCTCAAAATATTTACACGCCAATTAACTACACAGGATTAAAAACGATGAGCGTGCACCAACGGTCGCATGGTGGATTTACAAGTTTCGAACTCTAGCTTTCCTAAATCTATGTAAAAGCAGACTACCGCTGCATCCAACATTTTTCTACCTCCAAAGAACACTCTATAGGATTGACAAGCTCTCCACAAAACACCTTCAGAGGACGCAAAAATTAACTTAATTCCATAGTCTAATTTGAAAACAAACTAATCAGGATGCATAAGTTATTTCACACCACGAAGGCAGACATTATATGCCACTGAATTACATCCTACATTCTAGTTTCCGACAATTTATTCCTTACTTTTCTTGTCATTCCAATGAATCCCTTGCACAGCCCTAGAGAAAATCCACTTATCTCCTTCCAAATCCATTAAATGTGTACATAATACTTTTTCTAAGTACATGAAATCTTACCCACATTTTCACTTGCGGCTTTTATCGGAAATAGGAATTTTCACTGCACTAGATTAAAAATCTAGCCTATGAAGAACTCATTCGTGAGAATATATCTACACTATTTATGGGATCTCAATAAATACTCAGGTATTTTTTTACTAAGGTAGTTCACCGATCGTGGCTATGCGGCCGATCTGATCATTCCATTTAATGGAATGTTTAATCCAGCTAATGACTCATTGACTCCGCATACGTTTTCGTAGGAGCTCATTGGCGGGTACGCTGATTTACATCCAGCAGGGTGGTCGGAGTAAATGATTTCAATATCCTCATTAGACATTGCACTGATAGTTTGGTCGCCGAATCCTGTGTTAACTAGCGTGCTTAACTGAATCGCCCATCTCCTTTACCAGATCTCCTGACCAATCTAGGTCATGAAGCCGCAGATCACGAGAACCGCCGCTGAGTGCCTATGTAAATGTTTAGAATTCGAGAGCTGACTGAGCATAGATTACATTGCAAACTTGGGTTAAAATGTAATACATGTGGTTTTCACGTAAATTAACGCAAGTCATCCCCAAAACCTCTGAAGATTACTTGCCTGAAAATCAAGGGATAGAGAGATTTTGCAAAAAATGAAGGCTTGTTTATTTCCTGGCTTTCATTTTTGGAGCTGGAAGCCTTTGAATACGTTAATTGTATCCCAGTGTTAATGAATATCTGAGGGGTATTTCGATTGCAACTTCTCCATTCCGCTTAACGCCAGTCACCAAATCTGTTTTAGTGTTGCAGACGTCTGGAGATTTTTACACTAGATCTGTTGTGTTTGAGATCACAACTACAAATGGGCTAGTTCAATATATTTGTGGCACGTGACGAACGCCAGCATTTGATAAGATTAGTGCTGTGAACCGCTGTGTCAGTTTATATAAATAACACACCTGCCATCTTGTTGCAGCCTGTAACAAAGTTTTTCCGTTATCTGGAATTACGGGTGAACGGTTTCCTACGGTTCTGGGAGCATAGCAGCTTGCACTACAAAATCATCTGACCCAAGAGAACACTGTTTGGTGTCAGTGCATCCGTCAAACGCCTCCAGAAAATGAGTGGAGCTGCGAAATACAGAAACATGATTCAGTGTTATTTATCCTCAATTGAAATTCTTGTCGCCTATTTTCCAGTAGCCTGTGTTCTCAGTGCATTAAGTCGTTCCCAAATGCCACTTCTCCATCCCGTTATTTGTTAGATTTCAGACTGAACCAGGGGCCCATCCGACCTTAGAAGGCATGCACCAATGTCATCACGACTATCAAACATATTTAGAAAGCACACAAGTCAGAAAAACTTCTTAATTAAAAGAATAACAGTCGTTCAGCTGTATTACCTCTCAGATGCCTAGCTGCCACGCCACTCGAAGGAAGCACGAGGGTTGAGCGACTGCGAGGTTCCCCAAGCCTAGAAAGGAGCAGTCGAGATGTACAGACTGGGTACGAATCATGGACCTTCAAGTCAGAAATTCCGCTCCTTAGCCACAGAGCCGTCTTAACTACGATATAATGAAGTGCTTGGAGCTCAGCCCGCCTTGCAGTCCGTATCACGTGATATAAGCGATAGAGAAAAGTTACGACTTGATCAAAAAATTCCTCATTTTTACCCGGCACGAAACTACTGCAGAAGAACAAACGTTCAAACCGGAGTATTTCAGGCGGTATGTCCTTTCAGTTTATGGAATTTGCTGCCTAGTAGTATTAGATGGTTAGTGAGACTCTGATGTACACTATGATACATTCGGTGGTTTGCGTTTCGTCGCGTTAACTAATTAGAATGAGTGGTTTGCACTGTCGATCTAAGCCGTGTTGACAGCCAGGACGCGAAGGTGCAAACTTCTTTGCCTTTTACAAATAAGTTCGTGGTAGCACTGAAAAGGGAAAGAAGAAATATCGAAAAATGTCATCTAAACACTCCTTACAACCGTAGCGAAACTAATGTACATAAGATGCTTGGGATGGTTTACTTAAAGATCTATCATTTGATTCGTTCTTCAAGCTTGGTAATTGGCTTGCAAACATTTTGCCACAAACCGGGGAGATATCGTCACTACACAGAATGAAAAAGAGCTTGGTGGTTGAAGGGAAGTTGGCAAATGGAGCACTTGAGGAACAGATGGTCAAACCTTAATTGCAACCGAACCACTGATATTCCGGCACTTCGCTTACCAAAATCACTTGGCTGGACGGCGAGGTGGAGTGGCTTTATAATTTGTTACCTCCAGCTGCAAATTTCGGGATATTCATCCTAGCTGCATCAAGCACTATACAGCTGCTCCCGTAAGTTCCGTCTGTATATATGGGCACCATCCTATAGATAGATGGTCAATTCCTTGAGTTTTTCCACTAAAATAGATGGGTTCTTCCTCCCCTTATGGAAAATACACACACTAAAACACTTCTAATTCTTCATAGTCACGCGTTTCATGAGAACCATGTATCTGTAAGCTCGATTGTGCAATCACATTTGTCTCGGATTTGTGTAAGGAAGGCTAGGGGGACAAGGTTTTCGACAGTATAATGTTATGGGTACTGTGAAGTGTGCTAAGTCTTAATTGATTGTCTTACTCAGTGTAGTCATACGCACAAAGATGCCAGGGGACATGGATAATTGGTTTTGCTAATGTATAGTTCCCATAAGCAGTTGAAGCCGTTTCGATACAGTGACTTGGTATTCCGAATTCTGTTTACAGCTTGGTATCCATGTGTAAGATCGCTTATCGTTAACATGAAAGGGGATTTTCCGAAGGAACGAGGAATAATTATAGGACGAATAAAACAGCTTTCACACTTGCCTGTCATATTTATGCAGCATTTATCCATCTGGGATTAAGCAGCTGACTAATTTGTGTTGTAGTAGCCGTGTTGCATTTTATTGAGGGCTACAGTTATTTGACAGCTTTCAGTGAAAGTATATTGCGCCCTTCACTCAGGAAAGTCATTAGGCCAGACAACAAAACAATATAGCTGGTGTAATGTGCAGAAGGAAGGATACTGAATACTGAAGTCGAATCACTTTCGTCGACGCAAAACTATACAAATTTGGTAAAAAGCCTCCGGCAGTTCACTACCATTTTCACCCGTTGGACTCATCGGCTAGGTGAAATCCCCAGGTTTCCGTCAATTTTATTTCTTAATTGAACATCAACTTGTACATTAGTAGAATACTATACTCATTTGCAACTTAACTTTTGGAAAATTTTGATAGGAGAAGTTAACAACAGGACCGCCACGTAATACGGTCTTCAGCCATGTATGATGGAGTTTCCGATCACCAGTCGGCAAGCCGAGACCTTCCAATTTGTGATGGTCAAACAGTAGGTTCTACCGGTAACGTTGCGGAATATAGGTAGCTCGGGTGCGCTGCCTAGTTGTTGGTCTGTTCGCCGAGATTGGTAGTTGGATCGCAAACGTCTCACCAGCAATCGAGGTGTTATCATCAGTGCGGGGTTGAGTGAGTAGGTTCCGCTATCTTCCGTGTCCTTATTGTCTGTTGACCTCCACAGCGTTTGTGATGTCCCAGCCTATGTAACGCAAACAGCTTGTTTGCTGCTCGTGTTTACTTTCATTGACAGCACGTGTTCGTACCAAGACGGTCGTACTTGCCATTCGATAGACATTTCATTTAACAGCCTTTTGTTTTATTGAACACAATCATCGGCTGTAAAAACCACCTGCTTGTCGTACAGTGGTTCTAGCTACCACATTTTCGTTCACCGATGATTTGGAGAGGTAGGCTGGATGGCTATGCTGTGGAGGTGGTAGCTCATATAATTGATGCGTCGATACAGCGTAACCAGCAAACGTGTTAGTTTAGAGATCTGGAGGGAGCTATGCATTGAAGGCAACAGCTCGGATGCATGAGCGTCACTGAGAGCGCCACTGGGCCAGGCCTAACAATGTCCCCGACGATTGATGTCTCCCTTCTCAGGGTATCCATTCAGGCAGGCGGCAATGACCAGCGCAGCTGAGTTTGCTGGTAAAGGCTTTCATACTTCGCTGCTTAGTCATTGTTTGACCTCCCCTGCCTCGTTTCCACCCTTCACGTGGTTGTGCGAAAAGAACCCTTCGAGGAAGTCGGTCGACTGGCACACGCAGCACGTGGCCAAGTCAGCGCGACCTATGCGTGATCAGTCCACCTATAGAGGGTGAGTTATTTCTTCCGAATACCATTCGACGTACTTCAGCATTGCTTATCCGGTGTTCCCACCAGACTCGCGCAATGCTTCGAAGACATAGATGGTCAAACACTGAAAGTCTTTTGACGTCCTGAGCGCTCAGAGACCAAGTTTCTGACCCGTATAATAATATGCAGCGCACCGCAGCATGGTAAACTTGACCCTTGACGGATAAGCTTATGTGGCGCCCACGTCAAACGTTCACAAAAGCTGCTTTGGCCTTCCTAATCCGGATGGAAATATCATCTTTCGCGAGAATACCGGGACGGATACAGCTACCCAGGTAGACAAATTTGTACACTATCTCAATCGGCTCATTCGCAAGCAGGTTAGGATTCGAGCCCACCCGGTCTTGCAGCAGCACTTCATACTTTGCAGGTTTGAAGCGCACGCCAAACAGTGAGGAAGAATTGTCTAGATTATTTAAAATTGTTTGCATTATGACGGCGTCAGATCCAAGAAGAGCCATGTCGTCTGCGTACTTGATATATGTGAGTCCTTCATAATCGTATAACTGACGAATTTGAACAGAAAAGGTGAAAGAGGATAGCCTTACCTGACACCATTTGGTGTGGTAAACTCTGGTGAGAGCTTCCCGTAGACCTTCACGTGTCTGCGGGAGTTGGCGTACATCGCCTTAAGGAGGGTCAAGAATATATAAGGGAAACCTCTGTTTCACAGAAACTGTCTTAGTGCCTGACGGTCCAGAGTAAAAGGGAGCTTTCGACTTAAGGAAGACGACAATTGTTGGGCGCTGTAAACAGTGTCGCTGTTGCAAGGTCTGTCTGAGGGTGGAAATGTGGTCGATGCATCCTCTTGCAGGAAAGAACCCAGCTTGTTTTTCGTGGATTTGTCTCTTCTAGTGTTCACTGTCCAACTTTCGAAGCATGAGACCAGAGACCACCTTCGAAGTAACAGCTACCAGGTTGATGCCACGGCGGTTTTCACACAGCGTCCGCGTACCCTTTTTGAAGATAGGAAGATCTGTCAACATGCCCCATTCTGCAGGCACTTACTCTTTGCTCCATATCGCACTATTGAGTTTGTTAGATGGGTCACCAGGAATTATCCGCCTCTTTGATGAGGGATGAATATAGACCGTCCGGTCTTGGTGCCTTCTAAAGTTTCAGTATGGGTATTTTTACTTAATTTCTTCTTCCGACGGGTGATCAAGGTTTACATTCCATTCGCCCGTATGTGCTATCTTCACATGCTGTGTTGGAGGAGGCCAGCTAAACTGTTCTTCGAACTGTTCGGTCCATCTTTCCAGTCGACGTATTTGTGAGTGAATTAGTAAGCCGCCTTTTTCCATTATCCTTTCATTGACCGTTGCTCTCCCGGAGTATATCGTTTGTATCATTTGATATATGGAACGGCTGTTTCTCAAGTTTTCAAAGTCCACCAGAGCTCTCGGTCTTTCCTTAAGCTTTTCACTATTTGGCGTTTGAATGATTTGCCTGTGCCGTCATACTCGTCACCTACTGGTATTAATTTCCTGGCATCAGTCATGACTAGCGATCTTGGCAATATCCAATAGTCTTTTGGTCGAATCGGGAAGTCGAACATACAGCAGTGAACGGCACTAGCATATCATCTTTCGCATCTTGTCATGGTTCGTTCAGGTGCTCACTACGAGTGCGGTGTTGGTTTACTGTAGAGGGTTGTTAAGCTAGCCCAGGTCGATAGAGCTGTGTCATAGTAGTTCTTCGACCAAGGCGGATTAACATGTTTCTGTCTGACTTTCAAGAGCCTGAAGGGAAACGAACTCTCAGGCTCGTACTCACCATGGCGTGATAGGAATCAAGTTGTGTACCACAGAAGGAACGGCAGTCTTCAACTGTGACCATCAAACCGGTGGCGGATGGCCATGTGATTCAACTGTGTCCACGGTTGATTTTCAGTTGGCGGCCACCAGGTTACGTGATGCGAACATTTATGCTGAAAGTTCTTCCTGGTCAGACACAATTCATGATCTGCACACAACTAAATGGGCATCGATTCCGACTGGAAAATTTGATTCCAAGGAGCTCAGATGACCGCCTTGAGCATTCATATGGCCCGCAAGGATAACAGTCAGTGCTTGTTGCTCGACGAATAAGCCCGGATAACCGTCGATAGAACGTATCCTTTTCAGCGTCAGAACTGCGGTCCTCTAGGGCATATGCCGGCACTATAAACAGCTGTTATTTTCAGTTGAGGCATTGTGGTTGATTTGGTTAGGTAACCAGACGACTGTTCACAGGGATCCAATCTAGCGAAGCGCGTTCAGCTCCGGAGCTGAGTACAACTCCCATGCCATATATTCCATGAGTCATCGCCTTTGGATCAGCGAACACATGTAGGGAGAAATGTGATAGAGCTGAGTTCGTCCTTGGCTTTCTGAGATGCATAACCACCCTTGTGTCTTGTATGCGTGTTTCGGAGACACAGAATGCATCAGTTTTAAAGGAGTATGGGGTTTCGGTGAGCATTGTCTCTTTACCGATTTGACATATAGCACGGACGTTAAAAGCTCCTATTTAGAAAGGATCTCGTGTATTTTAGCAAGGTATTTTATTTGTTTTTAATGGAAAGCGGGATGCGTAAGGCACATCGGTCAGATAACTGAAAACCAAACGACCCAGCAACGCTTGACTGTTGTTGTAGGAATTGTTGTAGGAAGAATTGTGCGGGCAAATTACACTTCCCGATTTCCCAGGCTAGGGAAGGAGGTTTGGCTGGGGTACACAAACTTTAACCTTTGACACAAAATTCTGATCCACAGGGCAGCGGGAGGATGTAGAGTTTTATCGGGGACCCTGCCTCTGGTCCCCGACTCAAAAGTCTGACCCGCAGGGCAGCGGGCACTAGGGTTTTCTTTGGGGACCCTGCCCGGATCCGATGACTCAATAGCCTGACCTTCTCGGCTGCAGGGGTTTGACCTTCCCTGAGACTGCAGGGACTAAAGTAATATTCCCTCAATCCTGATGCGGCTGCGCGCAGCAGGTGCCTCTTGAGCAGCACCGGACTTTTTAGTTTTAAAAGTATTTGGTCCGTATTGAATAATGAGCCTGAAGTCACGGTCAACCGTTGGGTGTTCGGAGTGTGCGGTTTTGACGACCGACCTTTTCTAACCTTTCCTTGATCGGGGGAAGGTATAATCGCTGGGTACATGAATATTGACATGCTGTTTCCCTGGGAAAACCCCTTATTGTCTTCACACTCCTATGGCATAAGACTTTACACACCGACTACCTCGTATCACTATTACTCGAGTACGGGATCTCACTGCTCTGGGTCTAATTGCTCATCTCTGGCATTTTCGGCCTGGTTACACTTTGGGGAACGAAGTATCGGCCAGTGTAGTCCGCGTGATCATTGCACCGCACAATCCCGATCACCACGCCAAAGCGTTAGCTTTAGGCCATGCAGTCTACACCTGCCGGTTTGTAATTCATCCAGACGCTCATGTTCAAGTTGGGTTTCTTGTTATTTTATGTACAAAACAAATGATTAGAAGGAGTTGCCGAAGGAAATCAGCCTCGCACGTACCATTTAAGCTTTCTTCCTTTTGATGGGAATGTGTTTCATCTTACGATTATTTGGGGTTGGGATGGGAGCGTTTGGAGTTAGTTATCCTCAACCGTAGACAGATGGAAGAAAAATTGAGGGAAGCACGCAACAAAACTGAAAAATATGCATTAAATTCACACGTCTTCTTTAGAACGACTACCTATGTGACACTGGAATACTGGTCTTTTCATTCTTGGCTCCCTTTACCTGAAATTCATTGAAAGATAGAAGTTTTCGCTATTCTGATATTTCTCAGTCTCACAAGATGTCAGACAAATTGGCGACCGGCAAATTAATGGATGTCAGAGCTGCACCAATCATGGCCTGAGTGACAGTCAAAGGCCGTAGTCATACTACTATCGCCTGAAGCAGGGTGGACTACGCAGTCGGCCGAACTTTATCCTTGGCACGAATACACATCACATTAAACTGAGTTACCTGTACGATTAGGGGAACCATACCCCCTCCTGATCTCGGGATACGGGATAATGTAGATGAGACATATTGCGGGAAAATAGTATTGACGAGTTTGCAAGTTGCTCCCATTCATCCAAAATGCAAGCTACACTAAGACTTCGTTATGTCACTGTTGCTGTTACTACAGGATTTCAGAATGTTTTGATTTTGCCACATCGTTAGCTAGCAGCTGTCGAATGGCTAGATGGAATGCGCCCACAGAACTGTATTCTATTTAGCAATTTGTGAAGAATGTGATACTCCAATTGATAAGTGAATCAGTAAGTTATTTTACACCCAGCACTTGTTGTACTCAGTGGACGTCCAATAAATTCCCGAGGCCAAGACAGTCCGATTTTATGCGGGTTGAAGCACACACTAAGTACACTACTCAGAACCTTTGCCCTTAACATTCATAGAAGTCTGGAGGTTTGGTACTTAT
Organism: Opisthorchis felineus; assembly: GCA_004794785.1. Lineage (NCBI taxonomy): Eukaryota > Metazoa > Platyhelminthes > Trematoda > Opisthorchiida > Opisthorchiidae > Opisthorchis > Opisthorchis felineus. The sequence continues at coordinate 761,394 of SJOL01004667.1, read as the reverse complement.
ATCACGCTGATTTTTTTTGTCAGAACACGATGACCCGAGCATACGGATATGACAGGCAGTTTGGGTGGTTCATTTTAATTTTAATTAACCAACCTTGCATTCTTTGACATCTCAAAGTGAGCATTCTTTGATTGTGTCTAGTTACCTGCATTTCTTTTACGATATTATCCCTCATTCCCAAAACAAAGCAAAGCCATTTGTTGAAAATTCAATGAATTAGACCACCGTGTCTCCCACTAATTACTGATTAGCTTGGGTCTACAAAATATTAGTTTGTTCAACTAACCATTTCACTATCGTAAGCCATGGCTTGTGGCAACAAACAATTCTGGCGTCACAGCTTAAAACACAGTGAGAAAAGCCACCGATCTGCTTCCTATTCAAATTTAAGTATTGGCTTTTATACTGCATTCATACGTTTCTGTATGAAAACCACCAGTACTATGGTTCTTTAAGAAGCGATGGTGTTCAATTGCTGTTTCAGTGGTTTAATTTCATTTGGTCTAACCGCTAACAGCGTAACCAAACCATTCTAATCACAGGAATATTTCGGATCGAATCACTCTTAGTAGACTGTTCTATAATTGGATGAGTCAGGATACATCTGAATAGGCCATCGTTCGTTGCATTCCACGTTTATACCGAAACCAAGGGTCATCCTAATTCCCCTGTTCCTATATGCCACGCAGCCTGGTGTGGAGTGCACTCCTGCGAAGTTTTTGTGGTTTGACCTTGATTTAGTTGTTCTAACCAGGTATGTGATCAGTCTTCAGGAATCAAACCTCAGCTTGTACAGTTCTCTCATCCGTAACTCGATGTGCGCTGCATGAGAACGTGGGATAGGATTGTTGTTGACGCTGGTAGTACGTTTGGGTAACCGGGATCGCACGGGCTTGCCGCCATATGCATTACAATTGAGCTGTTTTCGAAAACATTACGCGAGAAAACTGTGAGGGTTTAAACCACGTGTGAGGAAGCGAACGTCAGCGAATGAAGCACGAAAAAGCGAATGATGGTGCATCGCCGACTGGTAGGAGCAGACAGTCAGTCGTCAATTTAGGCGCTTCAGTTCTACTTGATGGATTGATTGTATCAGCTGGGCCGGCAAAGACCGTACAAAAAGGGTCCGTGGTAGTGCTTGCCGAATAGAAACAAGTCAACTGGCTGATGGCGCTTAGTGTCTCGCTCAATGAAACTAATCAACAATATTCATGTGGCACTGAGGGAATTACGCTATCGACCATCGTTTGGCTGATACAAAACATCTTAGGCGTAACCGCAAAATGTACGTCATTGACGCGCCTACATTCGGTGAAATGAGACAATATGGTTTAGCAGAACCGGATATTTTGTTTGAAAATTTCGTGAGGGAAAAATGCGAAGCACTTCCTATCTGACGCTGCCCTTCTACGTCTTATAGATATGAAGCTTGTAGGCATTTCCACACTTTTTCTTCATGATTAAGCTGGTCTGTTGGGTTCCTACCAGCACTAGTTTGTATGCTATTCTAAGATGGTTGTACCGCGTGTGCGTATTTTTGGAAGCCCAAAATAAATATAGGTCCGAAAAGCGCTGCATGAAGGGAATAGGTGTGTGATCTACATAATCTTCAAACCTAACTTCTTTCTTCAGGTTATTTTCAACCTCATAATGAAATAGTGATGGCGCTAAAGTGTGGTCTATTTCGTATCCCGTAGGAACGTCAAAATCACTCCACTGTAATGAATAGGAATGAGTCGTGCCCGGGGGAGGGAGACGCTAAATGTGTGATTGATTACGATGCCGTTTTAACCTGCATCATGCTCATGGGGAAGGAGCGTCAGCTTCAACATTTTAACAGGATTGGGAAAGGCGGGGACTTCAGAAGTTTAAGTGCTGAAGCCGGATGTATAATGTAAACGCCAGTTGCCAATACACGAGGCAGATTCTGGCACGTTTGCTTTGGCCCAGAATACAGATGCAGTCATAAGAGCAGAAGAGGACTGTGGCAAACACGTTCGCAGGAACCACCCTTAAAAAGATCGGAATTATTCTACACTGCCACGCGTATTGCACGTTCAAAATACAATCTTTCACTTCGAGATTTTCCACTCTTCCTTAACCCTACGATATCCCAACACGGCCGGTTGATTTTTCAAAACTCCTGTTGGGGAAAGTTTCACGGTAACACACCATGACATGACAACGCCAAGTAGTCAAGATGGATGTCGTGGAAGCTCCTTGCCTTCCCGACCCGTACCCACGGGGATATTCGTAAGGTGGTTGTAGACCCAAACAATGGTAACGGCGATGCGCATAATGACATTCCCTGGCCAGACGGCCTAACTGAAACCTTTATACGGGAATTATATTCATTGATGTTTGTCAGGGGGCTTGTTCAGTCCCGCTGAGTTCATCTTACTCAGATGTAATACCCGATCATATTTATATCTACGCAGTTTGAAAGTGTAGTTACTTTGTTGTTGGTTAATTTCCGTGAGTTCATAATTCGCTTCATACCAGGTTCCCACATCTCCCCATTTTGCTGTTTACTACATTGTGACAAATGAGAATACCTAACAAATATTAGATAAACTAATTACAATTATGCATGCGCTTGTTGTTTTGCTATGCAGTGCAACAGGTGGGTAGTTTTACCATTTAGGCCTGTCTGAAACATCCATTCGCGAAACAGTAACAGGTCCTAAGACCAAAGGCTTACCTAAGAATGGACGTTCTAATCAAATCTCTAGGGAGTTCTCCGTACATTGGTTGTATCAGTCCCTGCAAGAAATTCAAATTACTAATGCAGCTCAGTCTGAAAATACCTCTAGATCTAAGACAACAGTATAAGCAGCAACAGTAGGTGTAATAAGTTTAGACGTTTCAGATAGATTTAGCTGATGTTTTTGCCCAATCCGGTGTTCAGATTATCTCGTAAAATCCTACCTTTACCACAGCACTGTGTTCAAACACGATTCTTGTATCTGCGTATGCACGTTTTTCGGTACTCCTCTTTGGTTCGCGTTCTCCCGTATGATCTGCTCCTATCACAAAATCCCGAATATTAGGTGATTGCAGTGCTTATTACTCCCCTGACTTATTCATCAACGGATGAAATTTCCATCCAGACGGTTCTGGACACATCAGATATTGTGCAGAGGTACTGAAACTTTTGTAGTCATATGGATAAAGCTTATGAGAGGAGTAATTCACCAGTGTTGGCAATCCGATGTTCCTGCAAGAATCTTAAATGTATATGTTCTGAGCACTGTGGAAAACAATATTAGAATAGCCTTTTTTATATTCCCCTCGATGAAAAGATCGGTGATATATCCTGAGAGGTCACCATAAGCCTAGGGTAACGAACAGAGGGCCAGGCATTTAGTTCTGTGCGCATTGGAGCACCTTCCCAGATGTACATGCCTGATACCATTCCATTCAAATTGAGGGTGGTTTCATGCGTGAACAATCCGCGCCCATCTTCAGTGCTGTCCTAAAATCAAGGGCATCGTGACGTCCATTTGAGTGGCTCACCAACGTTTAACTTCTGGACGATTCACTTTTCGAACTCAGTTACATTACTTTTACTCAGTATCCGGCACACCAAGGACACGAAAGCAGTTCAGTCCAAACTTTTGTATTCTCAGTATCACTTCTGCTGCTAGGGCCACAATAGCCGACTTGGGTTTGCCTAAGTGTTTCCTATTCAGAAACATTTCAGTGGAGCAAAGGCGACCTTTTGATGTCTTTTCTGTAGGATCGATCAAAACTGTGGGTAAACTTTAATCGGGTTAAAATCCGTAACCAGTGCTTAAGACCGACAAAACCAGCTTCATTTCGGCATGTTGAGTTGTATTTTACCCATCGGCCTATAGGTGATTGGTGAAGCTTTTCCTTTCAGGTATCCTGCAATTAACCACTCGACTGTTAGTTATTTAAAAATAAAGAGCTGACCACTAACAGCGAGTCAAAAAATATTCCCGGAAATTGTGATTTTCGGTATTTGGATTTTCATAGGTTAAAAACATAACCTGACAAGGTAGTCCAGCGGTTTCTTCTTGACGGCGGATTTTCAAGGTTGTCAGGTAACTAGATTTGAAAAATCCGTAACTAATGTTAGTTGTACCTTGCTTGAGCATAGGAAAACTGGAGCCGGGGACTATAATATTTTTAATGTCCCTAGTAAATACCCAGTTGAAAAATGTTAACAGCGGATACTTACGTGAAAAACTTTGTACGCAGGCTTTTGGCGAGCTAAATTTCTGAGCTTCAACAGCACGCCCAGTAAGAGTTATCGTTATGGAAACATCCCCTAAGTATGGGTTTTACATAGGACCATTCTCATTTGTCGTAGTTTGCAAGACTGCACTGGGGGTAGGAAGCTGGGCAGTGGTGCTTGTAATTTTTTTTCATTGTTTGTGTTCATCCCATAATAACATTTGGTTTGCCACAAAGTCGAGTGAATCCACCAGCTGTTTTGCATTTTTGAATTCTGAAGAGACGGCAGCCCAGAGTAATGTCGTGATCAGAACATCGACAGAGCTTTGCAACCAAATGGTACCATAGCATCTATACGCATGAAAATCAGCATCCCTGTATGCCAAAACACTGCAGTACATCTGGATCACGATCGTCAATAATGTAAGTGACAAAAATGTAGGCATGTATCTCTTTCGTAACAGATTGCTTACTTCATACGTACAGCTAACAAACCAAATTCTAACGCAGGTGTCCGACAATAGAGAGCACCAGATGCTACCAGCTCAACAACGTCAACAAACCAAAAAGATTTCATTTTCGAGTGAATACTTTCCCATTGTATGTGATAGTACACCGATGTGGATCTGATGATATAAAAAAAATCTGGAATAACTAACACTGCACCGGAAGATTTTAAACCAGCTTGCCTCACTTCTTTGGCTACTTCAATAATATAAGTAGCCTATAGTTAATTTACGTGATTGCAAAATCGGATCCCTCCCTCAAAATGCGAAGAACTGTTATTTCCAATATGTACATCTTTTACCCTTTCACCAAATTTTCATTAGGATGACAAGTTGTCTGATTGCTCACAGAGCAGTCAAATTGTATCACGAAGCATTTCGAACCCTGGTGCGTTGCAAAATTTAGTGGTTAAGCTAAACGAAAGACAGAATTGCTTGTAGTTGCGACAGCAAATAGCAAGCAGTCACCAAAAATTTCAGCGCAGTAATATCGAATCATATTTACGTCCACGGAAGAAAAAATTCGCCATTCCTTTGTAGGAAGAAAGGGGTTTACGTGGTGGTATCTGCGGTTCCAGATCCTTGCAGAACATCCAATCAGAATATTGCAAAAATAGTGCATAAATTAGACACGTATAGATTACCAGAAGAACCGGGAGCCTGATGATCCAGGACAGCATAGAATGTGTGTATAACATGGAATTCACTCGCTGCTGAGATGTACAAGCAAGATTCAAGGTTTCAATAGTTTTAGACAACTCCGGGGTTTTATGAGCAAATGCTACACTTCTAGATAGCAGTTTTCTTTAGGCAATTTTTTAGTGATAATCTGATAGTCGGGTCTGGGTGTGGTCTTACTAACTTCTATTCAGAGAGCGTGCTGTTTTTGAATTGTCCGCTCCATATTTATAATGTGAATTCAGTAATTCTACTAATTCTTTACATAGTCCTACAGAAGCCCTTTTGTTCGCAGTTGCTGAACCTATGGCCGCAGAACACATAGACGGAATCAACCGCATACCACAGTGTTTTGTTGATTACTTGTCTGTTCTGCTTCGGCCATCTTGGTGCGCACACCGAGGAAGCTTTAAAGCAACCAAAGGCATCTATCCACCATATTCAACTCTCATTCAAGGATGTCTTACAACGGAATGAACGCTAATTATTGAGAATTCGATGATCTGTGTGACAAGCCGAATGCTGGGTTTAACGGCGGTCATAGGTGTTATAAATGTTGTCTAGAAAACTAGATCGATATCACTAAGCTCGCAGATTAAGGTAGATGTCAAGTTTTTTGTGTTTGGCACAAGTTGCGGGAACATCTTCCCGTGCGCAGCGTTCAGTTCTCAAGCCTATTAAGCGCTACCAGGAATGCGCAACGGAGTTTAACAGTGGGGCTACACTTGGCTTTTAAACACGTCATTTCACTGTGCCTAAAGAGACTTCGACCGTCAAGCCAAATAATATTCGTTTTCTCCAATTCCTGAAGTATGTGGTCCTCATTGAAGAACTTTATCGGTAGGTGCGCCAAAATGTACTGAACCCCTTTGAGGACTTGAAACTTTTCTCGCCAATCCAACCGCAGGATTGTGGGAGCGGCACGTGGTTTATCCCACGAAGCGGTCCCTATTCAAGAGGGGATCAGTTGGGGAAATCACTGCATTTTAAAGTGTTTTGGACTGGATAAACCACTGTAAGTCTGATCGTCCAATGCTCATCTCCTCTTTCGATGTAATACAGACAAGTCCTAGGGTTATAACCTCAGCATAAATGTCACGCTTATCAGTCCGCACAAGTTATGTGACCTGAAGAAAGCTAGTGGAGCTAAGTCCGTTTTGCGGGTAGCATGATATTCCACAAATAAACAGAAAACAACTTCTACGTAAGCCGATTTTTGATTCCATGATGCATATAACAGACCCAATTTTGGGAAATTCCCGGTTCCCTGTTGAGAGCCTAATACTTCTACCACTATCCCAAAGCTAAATTTGTGAAAACTGGGTAAGGATTATCCTTTATAGAAAGGTCCCTTTTTGGCCACGAGGAAACAGATTGTCCGTATCATGCTCCCTAACGGTGTTCATCCTGAAGAGAAGATGCATGTGTCCCAGAGGGACAATCACGCAGAGGCCACAGGAAGCTTAGCTAATTGGAACCCGTCAAGCCACCTCAGGTTTCATCCATTCATGTTCAAGGAGACGTCCTCAGAAAAAGTTCTCAGGAATACTTCGACCTGATTGAAAGCTAAAATTGTCCATCAACCGACGGTTGTCTCATCATAATCAGCGGTCTTTTAGCGGCATCCGAAAGTTGATTTCTGCTCAGCATCAAAGCTAAAACCAAGGAGCTTACATAGGAAGCCAGCGTTTTTGTCAGCATGAAAGAGCAGTGTAAATGAAGATTTGTATGCAAGTAGACGTACTGGAGGTTTTGAAATTAGGTTTTAGGAAACCGTCTGCAAATGACAGGCAGTAAATCTTCCCGATGATTTGGTAGTTAAAGGATATGGGTGCAGCTTTAATGACACTTCCCTTAGCGAATGTCAAATGTCCATGGAAGGCGTTATACTGTGGTCCCAAAGTTATGCTCGTTTGAGCTGAAGGCATTGTAATCTCATCGGCAGTCAGTATAGCTCCGATGACTGCTGGTGAATTATTTGTCTATTCGCCCATTTCAGACGCTCTCGGGCGTTTCATAATACAGTCTGCGTGAATTATTTTTATATCATCTTCGGAGTTGGTTTTGTTGTAGATCAGATGGCTGTTCATCTGTTCGCAGAGCTTGACAATTTGCTTGCGGACATCTCCTCATTAATCTTGGGGACAATAGCAGTGTGCGCACCGATGACGCCCGTACAATTGGTGACAGAGGGTCTGGAAATAAATTCCCATGCTTTACCGTCAGACTAACATACATCTGGTCTACAACCACTTAAAGAACCCCAGCTACCAATATTTCCGTATATTTATTACCCTTATTTTTCTGGAATCGGAGATGCGATTTTCTCGACCGGCCGTTCTTTCTGCAGAAATTCTTGTGTGGCTAAAAAACATTCGTGGTAACGAAGGCCTCTTGTCAATTATTTTGCACAACAAAAATTATAAAGAACGAATGGAAGACTAATGTAAGTCTTATGGGCTTAATACGGGACTGTCGTGAGGTTTTATAATCAAAAGCTTCCTCAACCTCAGGCTTCTTCAGTACACCGCCAAAGTTCCTAGAAATTCTATCAGAACATACGAGGCCACGTTGAAAAGTTGATGCAATGCTGGTGTCAGAAAAGAGCAGCCAGTTAATTAAGTCTCGGGATTCCTACAAAACATATAACAATTTGTATTACAAAGAGTAAGTGCCGCGTCTTACTTCGAACATCAGTTGGGCTTTTAACGGAACTTACTTTCCTGCAAACTCCAACAGCTTTTATCGATTCGCAAAATTGGTTTTATAGCAAGCTGATCAGGAAGCTGAATTCCGGTAACGTGAAGACGAAGAAACTCAATTTATGGACATTCTGAGTGGGTGATAGCTATTCTGAGTTTGAAGTAGCAGACGAAGAAAATTGTTGTTGCTGTCGCTAACTTGAAAAGCTAGTACATATTGTCCACAAAAATAATCATACACCGTACTTTCTAGTATTCGGATGATGTAAAGATATACACAGCGTGAGACAAATGGCCAAATGGGTCAAACCGGTAGTACTACACTGGATTCGCGCCGGATTCTGACACCATTTACAGTGTGAGAAACTATATGTGACTCCACAGTTTCACTATTACATCACCGATCCCATTTTTCACATCTTATTTCCCTTTAAGCCATGTTATCAGTCAGCGTCCCACATATCTCAACGGAGCCACATCTATTTGTAATTTTACTGGATGTGCTCGAGGCTATGATATCAATGGTTCCTCTCTTTTCGAGCGATACAAACCTCTAGCTACTGCCTTTGAAATCACGCAACTACAGTCTCTCAATTCTTTTCTTTGCAAATTTAAATCCATCCGGCGGAACATTGTTAGTGTTCATGAAGAGATGGGAAATCTTACAGAAATCTGGAGGGAAGTGGTTGCTAGATACTCTGCTAGATAGCGGGATTGCTACATGGGTCCCCGCTGTGGAAGCCGTCTTTTTCAATATCCGCCAAGGCTATAGGTGTTGAAAACCGTCACAATAGTACCCGGACATGTTGAAGAAAACAATAGAAAACACTGAACAAACACGAAAAGCGGTATCACTCAATGTCTTGCGGCCGTAGTGATTTGCACCCTGATATCACCGTCTGGTAAGTAATTAATGGAGCAGTGTTCACAGAGTGAAACTTCTGATTCCTTTGGATTTGCTGCGGGGATACGTATATGAGAACCAGTATCCAAAAGGTGGCTGAAACCCCTGGAAACTCCGCTGAATTACCGTTTCCATACGATGTAAGATGTACCCTGATTGATGTATAAGATGAGTATCACAAACAGAGATGAACAGACTTTAAGCAGTGCACACAAAAGAGAGCAAGAGACGGGATCATTACTCATAAGAACGCAATCATGCGAAACATGAGCAACTATGGACAACTGCAGACTCTAGAAACTGAAGGGTTGGTTTGAAGTTCGCTGGCGGCGGTTTTGTATTTGCAACAAAATACTGCGGCATCTCTGGTGACTGATATTATTTATTTACAGGTTCTGGCTGTTTTTCTTTAGAGTAGCGCGAAGATTCTTGACAAGCCATTAGTGAGCAAACGGAAACAAAAGAGCCGTCCCCAAAAACAAAGTGCTACAAACAGGATCATTCGCAGGCTTACACAGCATGAAATGAGTGTATATTTAACTGTTTGAAGGTGGTGTTTGTCGAACTAGAAGAAACCTAGACAAGTTCGATGATGTTCGATGATAGTACCTTAAAGGAAGCTGCATAATCGAGCGACTTTATCTACCCTCGATTAAT
>SJOL01004667.1:708032-750267 GCA_004794785.1 Opisthorchis felineus | reverse complement strand
GTAATTAATGGAGCAGTGTTCACAGAGTGAAACTTCTGATTCCTTTGGATTTGCTGCGGGGATACGTATATGAGAACCAGTATCCAAAAGGTGGCTGAAACCCCTGGAAACTCCGCTGAATTACCGTTGCCATACGATGTAAGATGTACCCTGATTGATGTATAAGATGAGTATCACAAACTGCATCCAGAGATGAACAGACTTTAAGCAGTGCACACAAGAGAGAGCAAGAGACGGGATCATTACTCATAAGAACGCAATCATGCGAAACATGAGCAACTATGGACAACTGCAGACTCTAGAAACTGAAGGGTTGGTTTGAAGTTCGCTGGCGGCGGTTTTGTATTTGCAACAAAATACTGCGGCATCTCTGGTGACTGATATTATTTATTTACAGGTTCTGGCTGTCTTTCTTTAGAGTAGCGCGAAGATTCTTGACAAGCCATTAGTGAGCAAACTGAAACAAAAGAGCCGTCCCCAAAAACAAAGTGCTACAAACAGGATCATTCGCAGGCTTACACAGCATGAAATGAGTGTATATTTAACTGTTTGAAGGTGGTGTTTGTCGAACTAGAAGAAACCTAGACAAGTTCGATGATGTTCGATGATAGTACCTTAAAGGAAGCTGCATAATCGAGCGACTTTATCTACCCTCGATTAATTAATACAAGGACTACCCGGAAGAGTAGGATTCATTATTTACATCCACCATTCACATACTGTGAATACAGCGATCCACCAAATTTCGATGTTGGCCTAGAAGTAATTTCTATTCTGATTCGGATGAAAAATCATACGCCTTCATGCAAACTCCATGCCACAAATAGCCATCGCTACGTTGTCATATTAACTGGTTCGGTAGCACTCACGGCTTTCACTAAAGTTCCGAAGTTTCCACACAGACAAATTTTTCTCCGGGATTGTCACACCGAACAATTGCTAGAGGAACTCCAACTGGCACGTTTTCTTTATTAACAGAATATTTGTCTCAATATGACTAACCTGTAGAAATTGGAACCACCTCCAACGCTCCAGCAATAAAAGACGGGGTCTCGGCTCAGAATGAATCGTTAGGTAGGCCAGTCTGCCCTACTGAAAGGTAAGGTTTCCAAGGTGACCAACGTGACAGCCATGACACACTTTGAGCTGGATAGCTCAATAGCTCGCAGTCCATAGCTACCTTGTTCTGATTAAGGGAGGACAATGAGTGTTCTCAGACAGCAGATACGCCGATAACAGTAAATATCAGGCCTAATCAGACAGACTAAATATTTGCTTTCTTTATTTAACTAACTCAGATTACACACCGGTTCAACCCAGGGAAGTGGTTCCATTTGTCTCTTCACACAGTTCAAGCTCCCTTCCTAAATCTCCGAACATGAGTGCGTCTGGAACGACATTTGCTAAAGCGTACGACTTAACCGTGCAGTTGGGATCAGGATGTTTAACCGGTCTCAACCGTAGCACTGTTTTAAGTGAACTTAGAAGAAAGCAACATGCAGTTTCTAGGGGAAAACGATGGAATTTCGAACGCTTCATCTTTGTCGAATGCGGCATTCAATGCAGCAGCGTATGACATGGATCTCCACAATCATGTACCTTGCATCATATCGTCGTCCTACACGTGCGGGATAAGTAATTGGGCTATAAGCAACGGAAGCATCTGTTTTGCTAGAGGCGAATCGTATGTTTAACTTCAGCACACGTTTGCGTATCATGAGTGCCGTTACTATTTGTTACTATTGTGGATTGTATTTCTTTGGAATGCTCGAATTATTGCAAAGGTTTTTCTCCTAGGGCCATGCTTTCATCATGGGACGCGGACGCTAAGTTATAGTAAGTGCCAGCGATAACCGTTGCGTGCCCCTCGACAAACTGCGGAGAACTCATTGAAAGATGACTATTGATCCACTTTGCTGGCGGTCATTGACGCCTCTGTCCTCGTTCGTTAGACAGTCGAATGGTTTTTGGAAATATACACAAGCAAACACCGAGTGATCGATTGGTTGTGCTATTACGAAAACCTAAAACAGAGGGACGGAACTTTAAAAAATCTCCGGCAAGATATTTTGTGTCCATTTCGGTAATCTCGGTGAAATGGGCCTTACTGAGGTTTCTAACGAACAAATGAACGTCCCACTCACAACTGACACATCGATGGCGCTTGAAACATTGTCACTGATAAGGTGTACTTCAGGGCTACAACGGTCCCGTTTTGGTGGGTTCTTTTTTTCCTAATTATGGTGGGAGCGCAATTCCTCAGCTTCCAAATCGTCTTCGTTCAACGAGCTGTTCCTCTCTATTCTATGTGGGACAAAGGGTTCAACCGTAGCTGAAGGGCTTCTGAATCAACTCAGTTTGCTTCCTGGTTTCCGGAAAATGATCCTAGGGTTTTTTCTACACAAACGAGGATTGGCAAGATCAATAGTTGGATATCAGTCTTTTCTAGTTGAATGGCTTAGGTTGGTGTCCAACTGTGACAAACCAAAGGCGTTCCCTTTCAACTCCAGTCGATGGAACAGGAAGGAATCATCCGAAATCGTTTGACGTGAAATAGACATCTGGAATAATTAGATCTGCGTCTTTCGGGTAGTATAATCACTCGCGTCCAAAAGCAGGAATAGGAGGGAGTTCGGCTAACATTCATTAGCGGCAACGAAGAATCAACAAAGGAATCGGGAGGAACAGCGCAAATCGTCCACATTTTCAAACGGCATAAAAAGACTCTAATATCTATAGCTGTAAGAAGGGAAACGGTGCAGTAAGAGACTCAGAACAGACTAGTTAACTCGCTTTATGCCTGAAGGTTAGGTGAAGAAAAAAATGGTTTGAGGGCAAAACAGCGTGCGTCTAACATGACAGTGGTAGAAATTGTGCCTGTTTTTAACAGAGTTGTTCCAACAATTCTGGTGGCATCCACTAAGAACAGAGGTTGTGAACGGCTTCAATGATGATTCCAGTTGCGTATCCTTCCTTGCACAGCTTCCACAGACGTCTTGCATGCTGGGCCACCTCAGGGACCTGGAGATAAACAAAGTGTGCTCGATCAGTGGCGAAAAGTTATTGAGTACTGTGGAAATGTGACAGATAAAGTTAGCTCCGCTAGGTACAAAGACTCCCAAATCATTTGAATGACGGAATCCGCATAAACCAATTATCGAATGACTCCTAAAACGTGCAGGAAAGTGCTGCTCATTAGTCAATTTAACCATTGCGGAAAGAGACAAACTTTTGAGAAATGCCAGCAGGCGGATGCAAAAAGCTGCTTAACGACGCCATAAACGTGTGCAATAAAGCCTTACTTCAGTCCGTTTAGTCGTGGAAACAAGATAACTTTCGCAGAATATCAGAAGTTATTTTTAACTTATCAATCGAGTACAAGCAAGTTAGAGCAAACAAGCGAGGAAATAGATTGATAGAGTCCGAACGATATTCTTGGGTCAACTAGGTTGCCGACTGCCGGTTGCCATCAACTCGGATATGCTGCACGATTGTTAGGACGAGTTCCTAAACTTTAGTCCGGCTTGCTTCTGTCGACTAACCCGTCACCCGAATCGAGTGTGCAAGCACCAGGATATGTTCACATTAGTCCCAGTCTGTTCTACTATTGATGGTAGCACTGCAGATTTAGGCTGTTTCATATACGAGGAAATGAGACAGATATTTTGAGCGCCTTACACGTTTAAGTGCATAGGTTAGTTAGACTCGTTGTTAACAGATGAACCAGTTGCCCTACTACCACCAAGCAGTCTGTCTAACCTATCAGCATTTACTGGCCATACTCTGTTCGATTTATGTCAACGTATGTTCGTTCGTACTCTCACTTCCGGGACAATCGTACCAAGCCTCATTAAAGTAGTACAACTAATCATCGTCCAAACCATCTTAGCTCATGTATGGCCTGTTCTCCGAGTATCGGGTGATCCAGAAACGACACTATATGCTCTCAGTGATGTGTCTTCATTACCAGATACCTGACAACTCTCGATTGGATGAAGGCATACTCGTCGAACCCTTCCAATTTCGAAAAAAAAACAAGTCCGAACTATGTACGCGATCTCTAAAAAAACACAACAAAACTATATCCGTGAACTTGTTGACGACACTATTTTGTGAAAAAATTTTGAGACCCTAATGGATGGCTTTCGGTGCGAATAACTCCATTTGCACGAGCGGACAGTTATGGCGCCCGCCTTGGTAGGAGATTTTGTATAAAAATCTTGCATAACCGACGACGCCGATCGCATCCTGAAAATGTGGGCTGATCAACCCCTGCGTCTATTTATCGCAAACATAAACTTTCAGAACAAAACAGAACATCGACTTATCTGGCATCTTCCAAAACATGACAAATCGAGCATTCGGATTGACCACACAGCAAGTGGATATAGAATAAGGATCTTGAAGAACAGGTGTACAGAGTCAGATGGTATGCCGTTTCTGGAACGCGTCACAGCTAGTTTCTCGATGAACAAGATGAAACCAACTCATCCCTATGCTAATTAGTGTCTGCAAGTCGCAGCAGTTAAGACCTGCCACCAGCAACTCTTTAGACGACTAGTGAAAGCGGAATAAACCATTCGGCAAAATATAGATTGCTTCAAGAGCCAAACCGCTATGAGGCCAGCCCCTGACTGTGTGAGTTCACGGTCCAGTTCACTCTAAGTTATACCTAACGATGATGTTTGTAAACGACTGTGGTATTATCGGCAATCACGCTGAACTGACAGATCCGTGATGGTCTGCGTAACGTCGCTTAGTCCAAAACCTCCGGCCTGATCAGGATAAGTGATGCCGAAGTTTAAGAAGTCTAAGAAGTGGAATAGACCACGGCGATTGGAAATAATCCCATACCTCTACAACGTCCCCGTCAAACCGGTTCACCTTGATGTCGGCAAGCGAAATCATAGCAGAAGAAGACGTCTCAGGAATCTATTCCATGTCAAAACGTATACTTCGGAGAAGGTTACGTCTGACTGAGGTGCTCAGTATAATGATTAAGGCACCATAAGCTTTACAGTGAGGCGTAGATTACTCAATCTTAAGAGGACATTAAGTCATAAATGAAATTAACTTTTTGAATAGTAAAAATGACTTGGTGCTCTAAATGGTCAAGATTTTCCTTATAGAAGCATGTTCACCAGAGTTGTGTTTAGAGATCCAATTGTTCGAGGACTGCTACTGAGCATTCCCCGAGGGATAAATGCAATGGTTAAAGTTAAAAGCAGGATAACAACCTTATCTTAAGTAAACTGTCAGGGGGCCCTGATGTGGAAGGATTTCGTTGTACCTGCAACTACATTCGATCTTTATTCAATGTAACACAAAGTCAAATTAAAGCTCTGCTAATGCTAACACGTTCCACACAACTTCATCAACAAGACATGTCCCATCAAGTGTCACTTTACCTGTCGAATCGTGAAGCAGCGCTTTTTGAATTGTTGGAATACTGCATCGTAGCACTTAAGTTCCTCCGACTTTGACAACACGTGTATGGTTGGATGATGAAAGGTCGTTACATCCATGACGATGTCGTCGAATGTTTGTTTGACGATCTGGGCAAGCTGCGAGCCAAATAGAGAGGTTATATTAGAGCGTTGGTGGTTTCGCAAACGTTGCTTGTATCTATCATCAATCCAGGTCTGATTTCTAGATTTTTACAAAGGAGTAGGCCTTAAAATGTTTGATTGATTATCAAATAACTGCTTTTCTGTTTCTATGATGCCCATTCACCCTGTACAGCGGCCTTTCTACCAACATCCTCATGCAAGACTAAAGGTATATCAAGTCTGTCAAAGCTTCGCATTGAACTAAATAAAATAAACGTTTTGCACCACTAACCTGAAGTGCGCGATATAGTTTTCGGGATGCCAATTCATGTTCTTCCACGGTTTTGGCTTGCATCAGTCGTCGGGACATGGTGGTCAAATGTGCCCAGCGTGATGGACGGCTATCAAGTACCTGAGACTGGAGAGCAGGATAGGGGAATGTGGCATTTACTGTCAAAACGCGCCTTTTTACTACTGAGTGATGAAAATATATGTTGATTACGATACTCACCCTAGTGAATTTGTTGTTATTACGGCACGGCATGAACCCAAATTCAAAATCGCTTAAATGTACTGCTTGATTTTGAACGGATGCGTTAGGTTCAAGATAAGACAGCTGCGGAATTAATCGTAGTCCCCTAGAGAAGACTCCAGCCCAACTGACTGTTTATCAAAACTTCGTGATGCTTGCCTCATTTACTGTCCACAATCGTAGCACTAAGTCTATAAAGGTTGTGAGATCCCTGAAGCATCCAGCGTGATATCCTAATTGCGTGCATTATCTCCTGGAAAGTCGATATCACTAACTAGACGACATATTTACAACTAGATGATGGATTAAGTCTTCCCGGACTGTAGCCTTGGAGAAAATTTACGCTCAGAGGCATTTTTGGAATGTGGTCTGGTAAGTACATTTGACACGATATTCCTCCTAGCCACCACGATACCATAAAAACTGGATGAGAGCTGAATAGTTTGTCCATATATTGGGAGAAAATGAGAGTGAAATTAAAGGCAAAAAAGAGGGGGTTTCCTTGATTAAACATTAATTAGCACATTAATTAGCACCTACCGTTGTTGCCGAATCCAGCCGAATCGATTGTTCAGAATAGCCCTGAAATTCTCCGACTGGAAGACTTCCCATATCCTGATGTAAAAGAAGTATGAAAACAGGTGTCAGTTCGTTGTCCGACAGAACAAAATCGAGAAACGTTTTACAATGCTGTTCTTAAAGACAGGGCCTGTGATCAGAGCGTAGTGTGTAATCACCCGTAGGCTTGGTTTGAACGGTCTGTATGAGTTAATATTACCATTGGCCAAGGTCATTTCACGAAAGATGAATCCCATCGAAATGTAGTCGCATTAGTTTACTTTGACTGTTTAGTTGTCTGGAGTGACCCTGATTAACCATAAATTTTGAGGAGCGAGGAAATCAGGATCCAACTGCAGCATAGTATTGGATGAATAGGCGTTATTGACATGCACCCGGTTTTCAGCAATTCTCCGCCAAACAATGAATTAAAATATTCTGTTTCCGTGTTGGTAATTTGTTTGAACAACATTATCTCGGATTGACATAATGCTGTCCATGATTTTAAGTCTATGATGTGGAGTCTACCATGCAGGCGTGCTTATTCTACAGTAATGTATAGGCTCCGAAATCGACGCATCACAAACTTGTGTGTGACTGTTGGCATGTTGGTCACGAGTGACAGTGTTACCTCGAACGAAAACAAAGTGTCTGCTTTGATCAGCAAAGTTGAATGAAATGTTCTGACTCACCATTTCGCCGTATTTCGACACGTGACTTTGCACGGTACTTTGTTTCACCGAGTCAAACTGCTGATCCAAAGTATACTGGTTCAGATCGTGCTGCAGATGAACAAGAGGTAATTAAATGAGACAAATTACAGTGATCACTGCATATTTACAAGTCTGTTCTATGGGATAAAAATAACCCTGTTTACTCATTTTTTTGGTCTGGAATCAAACCGAGTTTAATCAAGCGCTTCGTCATCACCAAACGATGGATGCACTGAAGGATGCGCCTTGCCGAGGGATTCCAGAGATCACCTAGCTTTCCTTTAGCGACATTTGGCTATTCTGTGAATCACAATGCGTAATCCGCATTTCCTTCAGCATCATTCTTAATACTGCGCAAGGACTATTTGACTGAACAAGAATTTTATCACCATGCGTTGGCAATATCGACTGATGTCGTCTTCTACACCCTCGCATAAGTTCTCCAGAGTGGTGTTGCATATGGCCGGACGAAGACTTTTGTGCTGAAAAAGGTCGAAGTACACGGCTTCCCACTTACTTAAGTAGATAATCGGCTTTGCAAATTGGCTATGCCATTCACCAAACAAATGCAGATTTTGTACACGTGAATTATACCCACCTTCAAAAATAACGTCACAATTTCAATGCCTCTAATAAATTTCCATTAGGTAGTTCTCAGAAATACAATGGTGCATTTGGTAGATCACTAGATCACTAGTTCACTGGTTCATCCCCGGTGGTCTGCCATCCGTTGGTTGACACACCGCATATCGTCTTACATGTGGTTGAAAAAGGAAGTCAGCAGTAATGTATGAGGCTTAATTCAAATGTAGCATTATCCTGCTCACCGGACGTTTCATGTTTGCACATACGGTGACGGCGGAGTTAATTCGAGGTTGTGTGTACCTGATCCTGACTGAGATTGCACTCAGCCAGACTAATCAGCGGAAAGCAGTTGCATACACTTCCATGAGTTGTTTTATCCCACATTATTCTTCACAATAACCTTTTGAAACCTTTCCTCTTGCTCTGATTGGCTGCGTCTTCGAGCGTGTCAACAGATTTCCGGTTCGTTGACGTCATTTACCCTGAGTAGTGCGAGGTTCGATTCAATAATCACACCAGATGGTGCCCAGTCTAATTAGTAACTATAACTCAAGTTTGTTTGCAGGCTTATTCAGTTTTTCGACCATCTTTGGTAAAGGGACTGACGGGGCGAGTATAGTGATGTGTGAGATCCTGGGTGGTCTGTACAACCCTCACCTGGTTTCTTGATGTGGGGATAAGATGATCACCAGATGAACTTCCCACAGTCAAACACCACATTGTGATCAGGTCGACAATAGGCGTGTTGTTTGCTTGGACGGATAAGGCGAGGTACTAATACAAATGAGCAATAATCGTAGGCTGTTTGATACTCGGCTGGAAACTGCAATGTATAGGCTCGCTTGCGACAATTATATGGGCAATTTATAGAGGTAAATGGGTGGGTTGTAATTTCGGAGAACCAGATCAGTTTAGTGATGGTGGCCGTTTTAGAGATTTATCGATTGGCGAGCTGTTAAAACATCTTTCTCCGAGGCGGGCCCATGAGATACAGTCATCCGAAATCGGTGTAACATACTCACCTTCTCAGAGTCCACAAGCCAGTTGTGCGAGTATTCGTCCGCCAGACAACTATCGATAACTTCATCCTGACAGTAAGATGCCCAGCTTGATTCGTCACTGTTAGCCGCGGTCGTCACATAGACTGGAGATTTCCGGTGAAAAGATAGTTGAAAAGAATGTGGTTAACTGCAGCTACACATGGCCAAACAGACTGTCGAAATTGAGACAGTTAGTCTGCAATAACTGCTTTTCACCTACTACTCATGTGACCGGTGTTTTCTGCGACAGATTTTCGCAGTGTTGTAACCCGGTATGCGAAACAAAACGTTTGATATAATTCAAATTCACTCTTCAGTGTGTGAGTAGAACATATGCTGGTAATTAAAGGAATGTCCTATTTGTTGCCCGATTTCTGGACAGTTCGTTTGAGACGAAATGAACGTTCAGATCACTGGATAACTGAACTTCCGGTGATCCACAGCAAAAAATTAGCTCTAGTAGATTACACCCTAATATCATTCAAAATTTTCACAAAAGCCATCTGGTGTGGATCGCATTGTGGAGAAGTACCACTGCACATCCACCGTTACATGTTGGTTTGGAGTCAACACACATTAGATGCTAGTGCAGGCCTTCAACAATTCATAATAAGCTAATTTGGTACACTTTTAAAATATCAAAAAGTCGGAGTGAAATCCAACAAAAGGCTTACTTCCGATATTCGATGGCAGAATATCCTCGAACATAGAACCGGATTCGCATGCTTCCAAATATATCACCAGTTTTTTGTACATCCCGTGTGTGTGCATGTAACTCAAAGTTTTGTTCAAATCCATGGCACTGAGCTGTTGGAAATGATTGGAGGACACAGTGTAATAAGTTTAGTGGGGATTTCATGCAGTTACATCACTATTCCTCTGTAGAAGACATCTCTTGTTCGGTGCAAATGAAATAGCAACTCAGCATACATAAATGTAAAGTTAAACAAGACTTGTTAATTTGGGTTTGGTTAGACCAGCAGTGCCTGGGTTTCACTAAGCTCCTTGGATTCTGTTAGACTACCGGAATTCTCTCCACTGGCGGTCGACCCACAGGACCCAATACCGAGTATCTTGACTTTGAGTTGAATGTATCAGGCAAAAATGCCCTCTCCGTTTCTTTACTGAAGGCTCAACCGAACGCGAGACAGCCTTTGCACAACACACTCAGCTGAGGAATACCGTAAACAAATAATTAATTTTAGTACCAGCTTACCTTCTTCTCAGTGGTTAAATCCGCGTATGTCCGATTTATTTTTTCGCTATGAGATCAGGATAATCCAATTACATAGCCTGTGCCTATCTCCCAACGTGGTCACGACGGTAGTTGACTGTCAACATCTTTTCATCACTTACTATTTTACGGCAACCTGAGATGAATTTTCTCTGGGGGGAACACTAACGCCGGAGAGTATGTTTCTGAAATAAACCTGTTATTTGTGACCAGAAATTAGTCAAAATTCCTCACAAACTGGCCCACTTTGTTCAATTAATTATTCATACAGAACACGCGTATCAACATGTGTCATGCACAAAAATTCACACAAATTGTTTAGCAATGACTGGTACTGCAACGGTCAACATCTGACCGGTCGGGTGTATTTTATTCCAGCTATTGATTTCCCCGCCCTACAGACGTCATCTGAAGGTCTATCTGAAGGAGTTATGGAAACGTGGCAAAGAGATGCCCTTACGGATGTTGTCATCAATTGACGTGCACGAAATTAGAAGGTTACTATTAAGTTTGCTAGCGCTTAATAGGTCGTTCCTAACTGATGGAGACAACGAAGCTTTTTTGCCTCGCTTGTGTAATTTGACCACTTAGTATCCAGGTAAATATTCACCGTAAACAAAGTTATCCTGGATAAGTTTCATCGAGTCAGTCCAGTCTAGCTTAGTTCCCGTCCCCTCATGCATGTTTGCAATTCTCCCCTAATGTAGGATACATCCCACTTAGTTGGAGGCCCGTGCCTCATGCCTTATCTATCGTAATTTGACCTTCCCCAGATTCCTCTCAGTTTATGCTTCCAGCATATTTCGGCCGAGTAATAATATTATCCTCGCAACAAAAACCGATCAAACTTACCTCATCTTCCGGAAAGGCAACAATTCCCCCTGCACCATGATCGGCATAGTAGACGAAGACGTAATCTTCTGGACCACTGGCAAATTAGAAAAGGGGAAGGTGCTCGCGTAGACTGGTCTAGAGTTGAAGCATGCTAATTCGAAGGAAAACAAACTGGACCAAGACCAGCAAACATCGGTGCAAGAATAATAAAGTGAACATGGGAATTTCGAATATTTAGTTGATAAACAACTTAGGCGTTTTGTAATGCTTTGCGGAGGCGACATTACTATGCTGCCAGATCTGTCTAGCTGACCGACTCACTTTAATTAGGTGATGAAGAAAATCATGACGTTTACACTCAGTTGAAAAGTAATTCGGTGTGCATTGGAACGATATTGCTTGCACCCGTAGGCGCGTTTTGAAATTCAGGATGGTAGGAGTACTCGGGTGCGTGATAGATGGGACCCAACTGAGCGATTCGGAGGTAGCGCAACTCAGTAATTCGTTTGAAGATTAGACAATAGGAGGCAGCATGCAGTGATTTCACCCAACGACGTATAAAGCATAAGTAGGCTCTCAATCACTCCATTTTTACCTCACAGGCATCCTTAGCAAGAGTCAGGTTCAACAGTGTAGATTCACTGTGGTCTTTTTCAAGACAAGTGGTGCTGCGCCAGCACAAGACTGACAGGTGGGGCAGACATCACCATCCAGGTACATTTGAAACATCTACAGTTAATGTCCCTTTTATACCTGGGGATTGTAGTCTTTCTGTGTTGTCTTGCAAGTTTCATGTTCGTCATTGAAGACGACAAAATAAATGTTGAAACATCTTGATATAGGTCTTTCCCTGGGCTTCGAAAATGGGCTCGTCGTTCTAAATTTATTAGGATTGGCTTCTTGTCTTTGTCACGCAATCTTCGATAGGTTTGCTCTTTTTGACGCGGGAGGCTAACTGTTGAAAAGATACGGATTTACCTGTTGGATGAGTGTCTATAACCGGGTCGTTTTTGTGAGTAATTCTACGGGATAATATCCCACTAAAACTATCTGAACAAAGGGCAAATGTTGCCAGAATTATCAACCCACATTGAGACGTTACCATGGAGAAACTAGTCCGACTGCTTGAAACCCAACCTCGCCTTTCTGAGGACCTCCTTGACCTGTTTGGTGTATCATGCAACAATTTCGCCCATTTCTTTAATGCGACCGCGCAATACGCGATACTGAACATTGTTCTTTCCCCACATCACGCTCGCAGACAAAATTTACCGTTCAATACCTACTCCGAAACACACTTTGCGGTTTACAGCATTAAATATCATGGTTGTCCCACAGCTCAGAAAGCAGAAACTACGGGCATCTTCCATTTACTGCAGTCAGAGGATGACCAGGTGGCCAACGAGCCCAAGCACCAAGTGCGTCTAGGCATCAGGCATCACGTGTGTCGTGCTGCACAAGTGAGCCCGTCGTACGCCACGGGTGCACTCGCTCTCCACAAGCGAATGAATATTTCGCTCGATCTGCTCCGAACTTAGTCTATTAATTAATGCAAACTTAAATGATGGCTAAAACTCTTGAAAACGATTATTTTCCTGACAGCGCCAATCGCCCACAAGGCTTAATACGAAACTTCAATTTTGCGTTACCGACGAGACAAGTGCCTCCATTTATTGATGAGGCTATTTAGTTTGTTAAAATGCGTTCATTAATGAAACATCTAATGAAGCACATATGCTTTGGCCGGAATACTTTCACAAATCCTCCTCCGCTGAAAGTTACAGGTGGTGCTCGACAGCACCTCCCATATGGCACACAGCACTTTTCCTCCTTTCCCTTTCAAGATTCATATACCTGTCCCCATTAATGACAATATGATATGCAAACTCAGGTCTCCGACTGTTTATTGGATGTCATTGGGGAGTTTAATTGTGCGAAGCCCATTAACCTCCAATCAGCTTTACACCAATTTACTGGTTGGCTGCTGAAAATCTATCGCTGATCTTCCTAACACACATAGATTCCTACCAAGTACTTTAAGCCTCATTTTAATGATGTTTTTAACAGGAATTCGAGTTGGCTCACGTGCAAGTCTACCTCACGTCTTTTATTCTGATTCAAAAGCGACGAAGCGAAGTACGCAATAGAATCAGGATCGGAAGCGATTTAATTAGGACGCCAAAAGTTTGCGATTAGAAAACGCACCACATTCAAACAAGATCCACGTAGACTCACCTGTTTAGTACCTTCTTTCCGGTCGCTTCAAGGTCTTTATCTCCCTTCAAGGCACGCAGGAAATTTTCCGGTGTCACATCCTGTGACGTAAAAAAGTGCATCATGTCATTGTCAAATAACTGAGAAATTGATTGTTATCGTTTTCACACGATCATGTGCCAAACTGAGGAGATATATTTATCCAGGTAGCACTCTGTAATAACCCCAAAAGGAAAGCATCCGTCTACGACTGGTCTCGAGTTGATTGCCAGCAAACACCTGCAAAGCTCACTCATTCATTCTAAGTTCAACTGTGCTTTTTCCAGCCAGTGAATTCATCGACTCACAGTGTTGGCGACGAGCGTCCAATATACCGTCGAGATCACCTACTCATCAATGGTACGATCAGGACAATTGCCTAAACTAATCACACTTTTGTAGAGTATTTCCGAAAATCGAGTATTCAGGTTACCTAGACTAACACAGGGCAAAAGCTGCCCACTAGGTAGTTGGTATTTAACCTCTGATTGTGTGTAGTCCTGTTGGAGTCTTCTTCGTTCTGTTTGCTGCATACGCAATCCAACATTAGCAAGAGTATTTTCCACGTTGTTTTGGATTCTAAATCTGGTTTGAAGACGATAGCACAACGTGATTAACCTAACCGCTAAAGTCGATTGGACTACTTGATTCAAAGCAACACTACGCTTGCAGTATGCAGATTTGCTATCAGTCGAAAAATCCCCACCATGATTTTGCCGAAAACAGTAAGTGAGTAGTCGCAGTAACAGTGCGGCTCAACTAAAAGGCAGCTGACTTTTAAAGGGTGCAAAGATGTCTAACATCTTTTGAGTCGAATTGGGCTTCGTATGATATCGAGTTAAGTCAATTAAAGCTTTATACACGCTGACCTGTTCAGGGTGAACACATTTTAAGTGAACACGCAGCAACTCCGCTTTAGCCATCTCTTCCGTAAGGACCAGTCGACATTGTGAAGATATTGAATCACAGTTTTCTAAGGACGGTGATCTGCAAAGGGTCTCTGAAATGTCGATTAAGTGATGGTTTGTGTGATATAGAGCGTAAAGAAACTGACCATCTCGACTCGAACGCTGATTTTGACGCGGCAATAAAGCAAGCCCTAATATGACAATCTTGATATGCTGGTAGGGAATAAGAGAGTAGTTATGACAAATGATGATTGGTGACCCTTCTACTGGTACATTCTTAAGCTGTCTTGCGGATAAATGTTCCTGCCGTGGACACTCAATCCTGCCACCTTTGTCTGGTCATCGGGCTGAGCTATAACTCCTTCGACCTTTCGGTACGATACAACGATAAATCATTATAATAAACTTTATCCCCCAAGCTACAAATGGAACATTGCGGAATATGATGTTTTCTCACAGCATTTGACGTCCCACCATCTTATCGTTTACCAAAGTATGACAAAACGACCTCAGTCACATTGAGTTTCAGGACTTACCTCTGCACGGTAGTCTATTTGCACACCTTCGTATACGTCTTTGTGAGCGTAGTCATTGAACACTTTGCCCCTGAACGGATTTCTGGAGCACAGAAATGGAAAGTGAATGGGATAATTTAGGGAAACTCACAATTGTCTGGTAAGCGGATGTTGAAATCTCGAGCTAGCAACATCACGAGTGGAAACCACTGACCCTTAGTGCTTGGCAAGTCCGTGTGGTGACACAAATGCATGGTACTAGAAACTACATTAGAACCGTCCTTCGTAGTTACGACTGCGTGGCGGACCGACACTACCGAGTTTATGATTAGATTCCAATTCAGTGCTCGAACCCTATCCAGTGACACATGGGGCATACGCCATGTAGAATTACATCAGTCATTTCATGTATGTTTACTGGTTTGGGGATGAAGCACCTCCTCATATTTTTGATGCTCCACTTTGTATGTGGATACAGAAATCGAAATACCACGTGCAATCTTATTTGTCTTATACTTCATTCACCAGCGGCTGTTGCACCTAGGCGACGTTCGCGCATCCATTCGTATGAATGGTTAGATTTGGCTCACGGATCAACACAAGGTAATTACAAATTTGGTGTGCTTATTTCCGACTAGTGTGAGCAATTTCGATTGATGATAGTGGATCTGTTTGAGACTGAATAAGTAATGGACGGAAGACTCTGCGCGATAGATTTTACGTTGAATGTTTAGTTTCAGCCGTCACATGCAATACTCTAGGTGATTCGTGTGGAATAAAATGAGCTACCATGTTTAACTCGGAAAGTAATGAAGTTTGAGGGAACGAAAATGCAGCCCATTCGTCCAGTCCACATAGACGTCAAAACCATTGCACCTAAATGACCACAATTGTCGGTCATATTTTCTCGGAAATTATATTATCATTATCCACATATTCGCAACATCGAATTCTATTTCTTGATTAAGTCGCAAAATCTGGAAGGAAATCACATCTGTGAAGAACAACTTTGTGCTGTAGATACTAACGGTGCATATAACTCATTAGTCATAAACAACATCTTCGACGTGTCCAAGTTCAAATTGCTATTAGCACGCCATGACAGGACTTGTACCTACACCAAATGGCTCTGGCTAGTATGCGAAGGCTTCCACTATGGATAACCAAAAATGTAGTCCAATTCGTCTCATATTTGCGAAGTATGAGTCAGCAATTTTCGGTCAGAATTTAATAGTGTGTGACGCCCTTAGAGGAGGTACACTACCACTGTACTGCTCAGATATGACAACATTAAGTTGATTAAGCAATATTCGACCTGCACGATGATAGACTGACCAAGCTGGTAGGGGGCGGTGGAAATCCAGCCTGTACGGAGGCCAAAAGTCTTCGGAATCTGGAAGTAATTTGCTACTCCACTGTGACCTGATCTCAGCTTGTCAATCATGGAAATTGATAAAGATATTTGCGGCAAATTTTTCAGGAATTCCTTCTAAGACGGCGTTTCCTGGAGCTAACCCACCAGCTCTGGCTGACGGCACTGTCAAAATAGTTTCTTCTGGTCACGACTGTATCAACCTTTGAAGCTTTTCTTTATTTCTCAGTGTCGCCCCCACCCCACATCCACAGTCTCCACTTTGCGATTCCACGCATGTTTCGAACAACAAAATCATCACACGGAAGGAAATCAGTTATTCGTGTGAACTCTAAAGCACATCCCACCTTATCCCTCTGTTAGAAACAGAATTCCCAGTAACACTTACCTGCTGTTGAATGCAATATCGTCGTAGGCGAAAGTGATTATGTTCTCTGCGGGAACATTGTGCTGCTTGACGACTTGATACGCGTGAAATATATCTGCCTGAATAGCAGTAGAAAAATGGATATAATGAGCATCATAGAAAGAGAGGTGAATTGCGTTATGTAAATGCGGGTGAATTGCAAAGTCGCATGCGAAGACTGTTTTTGCTTTCGTTTCTGCTAAATGCTGAACCACGAGGAATCCGATTCGCTACCCAGTCGCAGCAAAGTGAGAAGTGTTCTTATGCAGTGAACTGACAATGCATATGAGGAAACACCAGGTCTAAAACCTCGGACGAGTGGTTATGAGACTGATGAGGCGGGGGGTTCTGTCGTCTTAAGCACTTCTGCCTGACTTTGGCCTGAAGGCCGATTTTAAGCACCACCATTTTTCATATCCAGTCATTACCACCAAGAAATACTCCTCACAGACCATGTCACATAGTATTCAGAATTCTTTCCATTGTCACCGAAACGTCCCCTTTCAGTCAACGAGACTCACTACGGGGAATGAAATCTTAGGCGGCAAGTAATTTCCATCTCATCAGCCATCCTTCGGACACACAGGCCCCAAGTATTAATAGGAGTCCAGTACAGGTTAATTTGATGCCTGCTTGCTGTCCAAACGGGAACACTACACTGTAATGACCCAAGTCCTTGATCCGAATTCACTGAACGCCTACAAATTCAAACAGGTTTTTATGAACAAAAGCTGACAACCCACATAACTATAGCAGCTCGGCATCTAACCTGTCACATGCTACGCAGAAGGCACCATTCTTCAAATCAACTCGCAACTGCAAGACCTGGAACACACAATAAACCAATATCAATTGAATTACAATTGATTTCGCTACCCTGAAGTACATCGTCGTGATCGATGTCTGTGTTTTATGTCTCATCCATATAGGCGAAAGACATCGCCATCAGAAAAAAGTTAAAGTTAGCCTACTTCTGTTAAGTCAACGCAAAATGAATTCAGACTCACTTGATGTCGGTAGTTTTCCCAACCGTTGGATCCGGCGACAAGAACAACCCAGTTTTTTGCCGGATCACTGTGAAACAACCGCGAACCGACACAAACAGCGCCTAACCATGCAGCGTAGTTGGCGTACAACAAGAACGTCATAAGAAGGGTACCACGGTACATCTTAGCCAGGTTTGACTGAATCTAGAGTTGCATCGGAATTTATACTATGCTCTTTTCGTCTGATGACCTTCACATCATACCATACTTGAGAATTCAATAGGCCACCGCATATCATGTGTACGTTGTTACATAATTTTGTCAACTTTATATGATGAAACCAATTGCAAGTCGTCTATCTGCGAACAGCCATACAGTGACCCAAAAATGATCACGATATCTTATCCACTCATAGCCAGTGAAAAAGTGAGTACCTGGTGAACCCTCAGTGTAGCTTATCAGTAACGCAAATATGTGGTTTAGAACCAAGGTGAAACAAGTACTTTGTGACTAACTACAAAACACTCGGTCCATTACTCAAAATACCAATATTCAAAATGACCGGTTTGCATAGAGTTCATTCCTGAAAAACACGGGCAAAAGTTGATACTAGTCAGCTACGAGGCTGTGGATTTTTCATAGACCGAGTTTGTGGTGTACAAAAGGGTGCTACGGGGTTTTAGGAGGCACCTGTGAAGAATGCAGGTAATGAATCATATAGATGCCTAAGGACTTTTCTTATGTCGATCTGCCAAACGTTCCATGGGAAAATTAGGAGGAAAACCGGGGCAATTTTTTAAACCTAACAGGAAGAAACAGCTTAAAGGTGGGTCCTAATCTGGCCGTTGGAAGGAGAAGTAGAGATTCCAAACTAGACGAATAACGCGTGAGAGTTCGGTATCCTGTGGTGGAAAACGTCTGCGCCAATAATCTTTACTACCTCGCAAGGACGGGTGTTTTGCCCATCCATTATTTCGAGTGTATCAGAATCACATCTAAGAATGAACTCATAGTATTGACTCACGTATACCTTCCATGGTGTCAGGCACACTCCACATTATTTTTACCGGATTCAACGCAAATGAGTACGGAAGCAATCTGCAAAACGGTGTGCACCTATAGCTAACCTCACTTTTTAGGCGTACTCGACACAGTGCATCGTCAATTGCAGTTGCCTGGGTCGCATTTTCCACCCGGTTTAACTCAGCAACGGTTCACCTCAGCGATGGATGGCGTATGTCACGTGCGAGGAACTTGAGTGTGATGGCCAAACTGAGTATGCGTAATCTGTTCCAATCACTGATTGCAGCATCCGCAAAACGCACAAATCCAGATCTCTTCAAATGGTTAGTCAACTAATGTGCCTGTTTGAAAGAGCTATAATCGTGACTGATCGAGTATTTAAATTTATACGTCCAGTTCTTGAATGTCGATTGCCATGGATGAAACAGATTTCTATTCATCTCACATTAAAGAAGACATATAGGATAATTGTTCGGAATCAGTACCCCATATGTTCACTTGGAAATAGCGAAAATTGACAGAGATTCTTGGCTGTTGAAAAACTGAAGAAGTGCATGTGACTCAGAGGGATACAATTCACATAACTATTCATGTTTGCACTATATCTTGCCACATACCGTCCCCAATGCGGCTATTTCATCATGAGAGTTCCAAAGAAATCCCTTACCCATAGGTCAGGAGATTGAGGATTCTAGATATTTGACACCTCAGTGAAAAGGATGCGTTTCATTTGAGGTTTACTAGTTCCGACTGCTTCAAAGCATAAGCCTGTAAAATCATTCACCGGTATAATTCATCATGTGTTGGTTTCACGACACCAAGTTGGTTGAGTGGCTAAGCTGACATCGCGATTGTCTTCCGAAAGAGAACGCGTGGAATATGCAAAGCGGCAGAAAATGCAGATGTGTACCAAAACCGGAGATCACGGCTGCTCCACGCCGCTTTTTGGGAATCGTTGGCAAATATGTCATGGAGAGAACCACCAGTCACAGCTGTAGGAAATCTGAGTAGGTTTTGTGGCGAAAAATGCGATGCAGTTCACTGGAATTCTCGTGGATGATATTTTGACGTTAAAAGCACTACACGCTGACGTTTGCTCAGAAATTTGAAGTCCTGCGGAAATAACTGACACACGGTTGTGAGTGAATTTTCTAGCGGTCGGAGCGTGAATATTCCAAAATCCTAACTTCAAGAATGGTACTCAGTATAAGTTTACCTAAGACTGACTGATACACATCCCTTCCATTGATTAGGACATGGACACTCTCTTGATAATGAGAGGATGATAGCTCAGTAGATGAATGATTCCGGAATCATGGAGTGGAAATTGGAAGGCTTGATTAGATCTGGAATTTGGTGGTATTCATTGTTTTGATTATTTGTGCAGCGTTCCCTGTTCCGCGTGGGCTATCGCAAATCACTACTGCAGAATGAGTTCTCCTCATGGTGCGTTGAATGTCAGAGGCAAATTGCAACCCGTTAACTATTCCCAAGAACGTACTATATATAGTAGGCGCCGTTTAATGAGAAAGCTTTTGTCGGAATTACTTTGTCAAGAATCTTATCAGGGAGGAAAATGTGGAGGAAATTACAGAGGAAAATCAAAGACGAGGAAACACTCCCCGCCAGAAGCATTTCATCATTTGTTTTGTCAATCGGATGAAATCTTATTAGAGGTGGTGCACCACGGTTTGACAGAAACACACGTGAGAAGACCAGAAACTGAAAAAAACCACGAGCCATTCACGATGCACTCCAAAGCGCGGATCATATTAGCGCAATCAAGCCTCGCGCATCCGACCAAAATTGTCCGTCATCCTGGGTCAAGTGTGGAAGACATTTGTAAGAAAGAACACTCAACGCCATGCACCGGAATAAGTCTCGCAATTATTTATGGGGTCGAAATGGTAAGCAAATACAATTCCATGACTGTGACCTTAGGAAGTCCCAGTTCATCATCGGCCTTGTCAGATTGCGCAAAACAGATACCTCGACATGAAGTGATTATTAGTTTGTGCACGAAAGATTCAATATCACAATCGAGGGCAAGAAGTGCTAAGATGACAGCGACGCAACGTCCGTCAGCATTATAACTCTGCTTTCCCAATTCTATCCAAGCCTTTCAAGGCCATTCCAGATTGACGCTCACATCTGTCCCTTTTTCTTTACTAAACTATCAAATTTCTATAACTATCTATCTTATTTGTAATGCCTGGGCAAAAACAAAACGATAATAGGCGTGGATAGGCTACAAACAGGATTAGCAGTTTGATGCAGCATTCAACATGACACGATAATTAGAAGGTAATTTTTCATAACCGCAATCCCCGCTCTTTGTCCACCGGGTCAATTGACGAAACGCGTCCGTCACAATAAATTCCACATACATAATGTTACGTAACCGACCGACTTGAAATTAGGCGCTTGTAGGTGCGTTACTCAAAACAGCGGAATACCTTTCATGACCTCAATACGTGTGATTTTTTTTGCACTGTTGCTTGACTAAATGAAGTAGAGAGAGGGTGGACGACAGGCAGATTTCTACGCATCCGGCAGAGTCGAATTCGGCAGTTTGTTTCTGTACTCAACACTACTGGTTAACTACCAGTCTCTTGGAGATATTCGATTCGTGGTGGTCTGGCAGCCCGTTGTGTCGTATTTGAACTGTACCGGCTAAAAAAACTTTACAACTGTAACTTTACACCTGTCCACTGTAGACGCGACGGTCCTACCGTTAATCTATCAGCAAGGCCTGTCCACTCAGTCCTATTTGCAGACAGTCAAAATACAATTATGCAATACGTCTGTGGCACTACTGTCTCCGTAGTCACAATGCCGTTCATTTGTTCTTGAAGATACGTCACACACCGCTCTGTATGGCGTTTGCGGATTTAACTGAATAGTTTAGTCGAGTTGGTGCTGCGACAGTAGGTGCTCAAGGATAAGATGCAGGAATCATGTTCGGGCTCTGGATCAGAACCATCTGAACAACCTAAACCACCTAAGTTAAGGAATACCAGAATGCACAGGCCCTATTTTTTCCTGACCTAAATCCATGTGTCATTTCCACACAGTTACTTAATTTAATACGTCCACTCATGTCTTTACAAACAATAGGTCGACGGATGCACGACAAGACCGGATATTTTTAATACATAGGAGGCATGGTGGTGATACGACATGTCCTAGTGCGAACAAAGGTCTCGAGGGTCGAAAGGGAGAAGAACGAATGAGTAATCTCAATGTGAATTGATCACATCTGCACACAACCGAATACAGGCCCGCATCGTCTGATTTCACCGCAGTCCAGGTTGAAATGGACTGGATGGAGTTATTATAGCAGGAGATCCTCAAGTGGAGCCCACCGGGATCACATTCGGTGAATGGTTGTGATGCCATACATTGCTCATGATTTGGTTTTCACAAACATAAACTAAGTAGCTCTACGCGTCACCACTTCTTGCTGACGAAAATTATTGCTTTGTCACTCCCAGAGATTTCTTTTTCTACAGCAAGCTCATGCGATACGCTGATCTTTCCTTGCGTGAAGTAGTAGTGTCCAGTGTCAGGGGTCGTGAATCTAAAATTCAGCAGATTAAGTGCTGATTAAGTGATTAAGATTATGTCCACTATGACACCCCCTCAAGGAGACGATGCAACGCTTCTGAACGCCAGAAAAATGTTTGTTTGCCTAGTTGAACCAGTGGCTAAGTTAGGTAGATTGCCCGAGGACGCAGAACTTTTTGTTGTCCCTAGTTCTGCCTGAACAACATCCTTCACCACTGAACCATACACCGGTTCTCTTCATGCAGAAGTTCGGCCTATATTTTGCAGTAAAAAATTTGTCCGTCGGCTCCGCGTACCGCCCTTGGTGAAATTTTTAACTTATTCAGATCTGAAGACACACGACCTCATTGGATTCAGCCTCACCATATTGAGAACAGATGTTGCAAAGCCAAAGCTTCGGTTGCATGAAGATCGTAGCACCATATGATGGCATTTGCGTCTGGTTGCAGAATAAATCATTATGTTCCCAAATACGTGGTTCTTATATGTCATATTTAATCAAAAGCTGAACGCAACGGCCATGACACACTTTGAGCTGAATACCATGCACGTCGTGATCCA
This sequence comes from Opisthorchis felineus, assembly GCA_004794785.1. Lineage (NCBI taxonomy): Eukaryota > Metazoa > Platyhelminthes > Trematoda > Opisthorchiida > Opisthorchiidae > Opisthorchis > Opisthorchis felineus. The sequence goes on along the minus strand of SJOL01004667.1, from coordinate 727,631 downwards.
TAGCGAGCTTGCTCTGATTAAGGTAGGTCCCAGCGATTTTTCGTAGTTTTCAGGGAGTAGATACGCTGATAACAGTAACTACAATGCTTCATTAGACAGAGTAGATCTTCGCTCCCATTATTTGGCTAACAAATGTTTCACGGCTGTTTAACCCAGGAAAGCGATTCGATGTGTCTCTTCACACAGTCTAAGCTCTCTCCTAAATCGCCGAACCTGAGTGCTTCTGGAGCAACAATTGCTAAAGCGTACGACGTAACTGTGCAGTTGAGACCGGGAAGTTTAACTGATCTCAACCGTAGCATTGTTTTCAGTGGACTTAGAGGAAAGCAGCATGCGGTTTCTATGGAAATGATGGAATATCAGACGCTGCATTTTGTCGAATGTGGATCTCCACAATCAGGTACGCAGCATCATATTATCGTCCCATATCTGTAGGAAAATTGTAGGCTTAAAGCAATGGAAGCATCCGTTGTTCTAGAGGGGAATCTTACGTTTTAATTTATCACATTTTCATATCTTGGGTGACATTTATACTTGTTGCTATTATGCTAGTTTTCTCGATCGTGGATTGTGTTTCTTTCGAATGCTCGAATTCTAGCAAAGTTGTTCCTCGTTCCACGTTGGTATCGAGGATGCAAGAGTAGCATTCTGGCCTTTGAAAATTTCAAACACGGTGAGATAGATTGGCAAGTTATATATCAGCCTTTGTTAGTTGACTGGTTTAGTATGGTGTCCAGAGGGGTTCTCTTTTGACACCAGTCGATGGAACAGAAGGAAATCGTCAGCAAACATTTCCAGTGACATTAACCTTTAGTATTAGTTAAAAAACTGAACCGATTATCCAACCCGTTTTGAGCCCAATAGGTAAAAGGATAAAGAAAGTCCAGCTGGTTATTTTCATAGGAAAACAGTGCGTGTCTGGCGCGATAGCAGTAGGAATTATGCAGTTTTTGAACAAGGTTGCCCAATCAAATGTGACAGCATCCACTAAGAACAGATGCTGTGGACAGCTTGAATGATTATTCCAGTTTCGTATCCTTCTTTGCACAGGTTCCGCAGATTTCTTGCGTACTGAGCCACCTCAGGGACCTGAAGATACATAACGAGCGCTCAGTTAGGAAACATTGCCAGCAATGAAAGTAGTTGAACCGATATCCATTTGTATGTACGTGTGACATATAACCATTACTTTAGTGGCTACAAAAGCCATAAACTCATTCAAATAGACACAAGCAACCTGGGAAGGTCACTAAAACATACAAAACAATGTTTCCTTTTTTCTATTTATTTGTTGCGAAAAAGAGGCCATATCTGAAGAATCCTGCATTGGTTTTTTCAAATCAATCAGCAATAAACCGAGAAAATGTGGACGAAAAAATCAACAAATGAACTAACAAAGCCAGTCTTAGCAACCAGACAACTCGGTCGTCAAAGTGTGGTCCATGGTTGCCGGTGAACTGTTCAGCAAGATCAAATCAGTTTGAATACCAAAGCGCATTGTGCGCCAATTGGTATTGAAAATAAGTCACTTATGACTTATTCCTTCCGCCATCTGAACATCTTAAAGGCTTGGATTATTTCGTCACTGGTTTCGGGCAGGGCCATCAAATGAAACCTCAAAACCTCTGGAATTCTGTGTCAGAATTTTGGGTAAGGCTATACTAGCAGGGCCCAAGAAGGATTCCTTCTTTCACCTGGGTAACCGGACAGTTACGTCTACCGACGCAACGTAAGAACAGCAAATTTGTGACTTACTCAACCCAACCCTAGTCGTTAATCCTGAAAATACAACCACATTTTTTTACCTCTATTAATTCAGCATCCACTTCCAGAACACCTCATCCTAAAAAAGAAAACAAAGCGTTCCCTACTAATACCAAGTGGTCTGTCCGTAACCGCTTCCGACTATCTTAAATCCTCTTCGCTGGTACTCGATCTCCGTTTAAAACCAATGTTCTGTCCCCAAAAGCTCACATTGTAGTGCTTCTGATCTCGATCCAGAGAATTTCAGCTTAATGCCGGTTTAATCTCCGAGTATGGGGTGACCTATAAGTGGCACTCAAGATCTCAGTGGTGCTGGCAATGAATACAAGAACAAAAGAAGTTCTGTTGAATTGGATTATTGTAAATACCTGAATGGGTAAAGCCAGCCTGCTCGTACATTTTAGACTACAAAACCGACAATCCCTAGTCCGAATTCTGTATGATCTCTCTGCAACTAACGAGTAAATCAGTAGTTTTGAACTTGGTGAAGTAGCTGTTTTGGGAGACGTTTTGCGACCTCTATAGGTGGCTTTCTGCACTAATATCACCAATCTGGTCAGCGGAAGTGCATGAGCCCGGTCTCCGCGGAAGATCTGGTGTAAATGCTCCCACAAACGACAACTGCAATCGCTTCCTGAAAGTGTGCGCCAATCACTATCTTTTTATCGCATGCATGAATTTTCAGAAGAGAATAGACCCTTGCCTTAACTGGCATGCTCTCAAACTTGACAAATTGATCGTTCGAATTGTTAACACAAAAACTGGGTATAGAACAAGGATCTTGTCTTCAAGACTGTCCTCTTGTAGAACAGGTGTACACAGTTAGATGGTACGCCATTTCGTGACCGCGTCGCAACTAGTGTTTCAGCGAACAAGATGAAAGCCACTCATCCCTATGCTATTCACAGTCTGCAAGTCATGACATTCCAAAAGATCTACCCCCAGCAAATATCTAGACAACTAATGAACACGAAAGTAAGTAAGGGTCGGTAAAACAAAGATTGCTTCAAAACTGGTGACACTGTGAGGTCAGCCTCTGACTGTGTGACTTCACGGTTCAGTTCAGTTCAAGTTACATCTGATAGTGATTTCGGCATAGGCGGCTTTCGCGCTGGATTGACAGATCCATGAGGAACTATGTAACTTCACTTGGCTTTAATTCTCAGGCGTGATCAAGATAAGTGATGACAAAGCGAAGGTCACGAAAAGGCGATGGTTGTTGGAACTGGTCGCATAATTTCCCAAACCGCCGGCACTCATGCAAAGTAGGGACGTGGAAACTAGTCATGGTTTCTCTCGGCTAGTGGAAGCAGTGACCATGGTCTCAACTTACGGCTGCATTACAAACACCGCTAAACGTATGAGCTATTGACTATAATCCCTTTAGATCGAAAAACGTGTCCAACGTAGCTAAACACAATGTTTTATTGAGATTTCTCTCCATAAAATTGTTCCGAAAATTTCCATCGCGCTTCTCTTATTCCTATATCCCAGCAATCTGGACGCGTGAAAGTCCACGAAGAGTATCCAGCTGAACGTTTTCCTTGGATGTACCTCGTCATCTTCCATTTTCCGATTCGTATTTACAACTGCTGTCACAGAAACGCACATATGTGCCATCTCGGTGTGCAGCCCCTTTTACGGAACAGCTGAAAAGTTGGAATATGTGGATAACAGTGCGCTACTTGCTTCAGCATTCAAGTGGTATAAAATGTACTGAAGAGTCCAAATAATTCTGTCATACGATTCGATGGATTTGTTGCAAATTTCAAGCGCAAACTGTCATTGCCAGTCTTGATGACCATACCATGAAGGCTGGTTATGGCAGCAAAATATTTTGAGATAGCAACACTGCTGACGAACTGACTGCCAGATTTGTTGAATCCCGTTCTACTGTCCGTAAATTTATGCGTCTTTGGGGTTGACATGGCATTATGCTGTCGGCGAATAGTGTGTTCTACAACGTGTCATCGCGTCACTGTTGACTTACTGACATGGAACCACTGACTGAATACAACAGTGCTCGAAGAATGACATATGTATCATGGGAACATTGGATTGGCAACGCTGAAGTGCAACGAGTGGCTTTTAGCAACAGACCAACTGCATGTACGTGGGATGATTACAAGCATCTGTAGCAGCCGCTCCGTCTCATGTTAGGCGACAAGTTCCCTCGCCCTGTCCTGTTTGTCGAATCAGGTTGAGACTAAAAGATGTCACAGAGTGGCAGTTGCAATAGCAAGATATGAGATGGGGTTTATTGTGCACCAGTAAATGTCTTCTACTATATCCATAGTTCAAGATACTCACAGACGTGGAGCAATCAGATGCTGCAATCAGATTGGCTATTGCATCCATCCCTAGATTCTTGATCACTAGCCCACTATTCTCCAGTTGTCTACATGTATTCTTCACCACCTTTGTTCCACAATTTTCGCTACCATAAACTGCGCTGACCCGAATCAGCGGTACACTTACATGGTTTGCGGTTTTCAAAATAAATCAAACCAAACTAACGACACATTAGCTGAAACAACGCAGCGATCACTAATTGTAAGTTCGGTGAACACCACTGCTCGTGGAAAATACCGGCTCATTTTCCAACGATGTTCATGAACAGGAAAATCATCCACTCGCTTCCGCGGTTGTACCATTTGACTTTCATGCAAAACGAGAAGTTCGGTCTGCTGCAAGAATATTTCTTCGGTTATGGGCAACCTATCTCTCTTCAAGTGTTCCGACGCTGCTCTTTGTCACTTTTTAAACTAACTTGTGTTCTGAGAGGTCAACGGTTTCGTTGTAAATGCATGTGCACCAGCAATGTGTTTAAAGATCTAGTGGTCCGATGACGTCTAATGAGCATATCCCGAAGGGTGAATGATATGCTTAAAGTTAAGAGCAGGATAACAATCTGACCTTAAGTAAAATGTGAGATGGAGCCTGATTTGAGAGAATTTTCCTTAAGTTGCAGCGCAATTCGATTTTCTTAGCGTCACACAAAGTCAAATCCGCTAATGACTACACGGTCTACAAAACTGTGCTAACAAGGCATGTCCCATCAATAATCACTTTACCTGTCTAATGGTGAAGCATCGCTTTTTGAATTGTTGGAATACAGCTTCGTAGCACTGAAGTTCTTCCGACTTTGACAACACGTGTATGGTTGGTTGATGAAAGGTCGTTACATCCATGACGATGTCGTTGAATGTTTGTTTGACGATCTGGCCAAGCTGCGAGCCAAAGATAGCGGTGGGATTAAAATGTTATCGGATTATGAAAGGTTGCCTTTTTGTCAACGATCTCGGTCTACTTCCCAGATTCTCACAAGAGAGTAGGTTCTAAAAAGCTGGGCAACAGATCCTTTACCAAATTCCTCATACAAAATTTAAACTGAAACGAGGTTGTCGAAAACTCGCTTCAAATGGAATAAGATAAACGAATTGGACAACCAACCTGAAGTGCGCGATATAGTTTCCGCGAAGCCAATTCATGTTCTTCTACGGTTTCGGCTTGCACTAAGCGTCGAGACATGGTGGTCAAATGTGCCCAGCGTGATGGACGGCTATGAAGTACCTGAGGCTGTAGAGTAAGATATGGGAACATGGCGTTCACCATCAAAACGCACTTTTTTACTATTGATTGGCGGAAATATATGTTGATCACAACACCCATCCCGGTTAATTTGTTGCTACTACGCCACAATAACAACCTAAGTTCAAAATCGCTCACACATACTGCTTTATTTGAAGAGGATGCCTCATTCTCAATTTGAGACCGTCGCATTTCTAAAGGACCCTGGTAAAATTTGATACGGGTTTCTCCCAGATACGTCAGAAGACCTTCTCGTCGTGTAATGACCAGAAGCAATCGGTCCTTGGAAATCGACAGCGTTCTCCATAGGAACTCAGGAAAAATTGCCCCTTGAGTGGAAAAATTTAAGTAGCTTTGAAGGACCAAAAGACCTGTACACAGGCCAATTACTCATGATCCAGTTTATCCAGTGCTTGAATATTCACATTGCTACTCTTCCAACTTACGAGGTGTTCAAATGAATTGTCTTCTTCTGATGGCATATGCGCTATCAACACGTTCATGACGGCCCCGCGAGAGGCGTTTCATTCTGTTTTAATCTTGCCTTTGAAATTCCACATGGATAAATTGACATAAATATGCGAAACTAACCTATCGCATCCTGTGCCTGCAAGATATTCGTCCAATGGTTGCATACGTGGCACTTTATGTGCCTAAACTCTTTTGCGTTTACAGGGCATACACAGATCGAGATGTCTGAAATGTTTATACTCTCAATTCATCATCCGGCTTTCAACCTAAGAAGCATATGTCCACTGATACCGGACACCATAATGTCAGGCAAATAATGAATACGGAGATGAGATAAAACAGGAACTGGCGGAATGAGACTGCAACATGATTTCACTTACCCAGATCCACTATGAAAAAGTAACACCGTATTCCTCAGCAGCTCCTTCAATGCACATAACAGTTTATTCTCCAGACTGTTGACTGTATATCAGGTCTCCGTCACAATCATTTACTCTGGGTTTCGACATTTGCTCTTCACGCAAAATTCACTTCTACGACTGCAATTAAACTCAGAATGGAATCCTTGGTGATATCCACCGCACCGAATTTCACCCCTTGTATCGTGACTCGTAGCAATCGGCTGAGAACTGTAACGGCTTCTAAGCCTAACACACTACTCATAATGTTGCTGAAAAATCTTCGACAGCCCACGACCGATTTCTTGGGGCTCATCAGGTAGGCACAGTCCCCGAGTTTCCGTCAACTTTATGTTCTACTTGAACCCAGAAACATCATAAACAAGAGATTTAGCTGGGTTCCAGGTGGGTCTCCCGCAAAACCAAATTGGTTTGCAAATAAGTGTATTTCGCCAACTTCTAAGCCTACTTTGTTAGTGGTTGTCGCCATGACTCAGTCTATCACTAGCGTTCGACATTTACCTGCCTGTCTGGCTGGCTTGGCTTGCTTTCTTCTTCTAATTTCATTACTTTGACTGTACCAATGCGGAGCGTAGTGCTTCTGTTCTGAAAGACTACTCATATGTTAGCTGTACTTAGGATCCATCAGCTGACTTTACATGTTCTTGTTTTATCGGGAACACGAAAAGTCCAAATCCATTCCCTACTGGCTTCCGCTACAGCAGTTCCTTGGTAGATGCTTAACTGAACCAGCTGGATGTCCACCATCTCGAAACTCGTCCTTCCATCCGATTTTAGCTACGATCCGATTAACCCCTATGTAGATAGCTTCCCCCTAAAACACTGATGGGGCAACACTAGTGAACACCACCTTGGGATGGGCTAACGAATAGTTTAGAATCGCGCCAGTATCAGTGGGCTCATAATGCACCGGGTTTTTTGTATCCGACCCATATTGTGTGTCAGACAGCTCAAGAAGGATAGTGCGCCCAAAGCTGGCCATGACTTCATACTAATTTCACATGGAAATTAAATTTAACAAGGCTTTTCTAAAATACTTTGGATTTGTCTTGTTTATCACGATATAAATGTCATCTACATAATGTCTGAAGATTCTAGGTGTATATGGAAATCCGGTCAAAGGTTTCAATTCGAAATGATCTACAACCATATTTATCAGATACATGGGAATAGAAAATCCTACTGCAGATGCGCGTAGACTACGCAGTCAAAGACGAAGTAAGTGAGGTTCAAGCGTGCTTTCATTCCTTTTGCTTTTTGCGTCCACGGTGAACTTTGTCCATTCTGAAAATGGGCCACCTGTCAATACCGATTTCTCGGTTATTTCTGTTGACACCGAAGATGAATTATCGATTGAGGTGCCCTGAATACGATGCTCAATAACCCGAACCAGAGTGAACAAAATTTGGCTCATACTACCCCGTTGGTCGAGGCACACAGTCGTTTGTCCTAACTGACAAAACACTTTAGCCGGCGATCAATACTAATCTAGTGTGCTAGTAGATACAGATCTGGTTGACTGATTTTCCGTCTAACCCAAAGCTTAGCCAAACTAATAATATTTCCAGTCTATTTCATGAAACCTTTGCGTCATAAGCGAAAAATTATCCAGATTTAAATCCATCGACTATTCACCAAAACTTCGTGAATAGTGTGCCTGTTTCATCGTCATGAGCTTGGGGAACGGTAGATGCTCAACTCTACTGTTCATAATCGTAGCTCTGAATCCATCAAAGATGTGGGGTCATTGTAGCATCCCAAGTGACATCATAATTGCATGAATTATTTCCTTGAATGTTCGCATCACTAATTAGGTGAAACAGTACAAACAGTACAAACAGTACGGCAGTGAAGCATCAGTGTTGAACACTGATGTCATGCTGTCGATGATGATGATGATGATAGGTGAAACATTTATAACTAGAAGAGGAATCAAGTTTTCCCGTACTGCAGCCTTAGAGGAATTATATACTCAGAGGTATTTTGGGAACGTGGCCTGGTCAGTAAAATTGCCACCGAAATCGTCTCTTAGATAAAATTGTACGACAAAAATTAGCTGAGAGCGGAGTTGCACGTCCGTACATTGGGATCAAACGAGAGTGAAGCTAGAGGCTAGAAGGCTGCGGTATCCTTAAAGAATATTGACCAGATGTAGCACTTACCATTGTAGCCGAATTCAGGGGCGTCAATTGTCCAGAATGACCCTGAAATTCTCCGACTGGAAGACTGCCCATATCCTGATGCAAAAGAAATATTTCTTTGTCAGACAGGTCAAAGTCCATTTGGATAGCTTCCAGCAAACTCTTGCAATTGTGTTAGATCTTTAAGGCCTGTGATGAAATTATTATTTCTACGTATTCATCTGTTCATCCAAAGGGTCTCCTTAAGTTAAAATTACTAGTGTTCAAGATCATTGGATGAACAACTAATTTAGTAGGGAAGATTTCATATTAATTTAATTTTTCTGGTTAATTTAAGGGTAACCATGAATAACTTTAAATTTTGAGGAGTGAAGTGTCCGAGTGCAACACAGTATTGGATGAATAAGCGTTGACGACATGTGCTTGGATATCAGTAATTTTTTCGCTAAATAGTGAATTAAAATGTTCTGCTTCCGTGTTAGTGACTTGTTTGAACAACATAATTTCGAACTGACATAATGCCGTTCATGACGTTAAATCTATGATTTGGAGACTACTCGGCAGCCGTGTTTATTCTACAGCGATGTATGGGTTTCGAAATCGATGCATCACAAACTTGTATGGGGCTGTTGTCATATTGGTCACGAGTGACAGTGTTACCTCGCATATACAACCGGAATACGATTGTCTCCTTTCATCAGTAGATTTGAATGAGATTTCCTGACTCACCATTTCCCCGAATTTCGATACGTGACTTTTTTTGGTCTTTCGTTTCACCGATATGAACTGTTGATCCAACGTACGATGCGTCAGATCGTGCTGCATGTGAACCAGAAATAACAGGATGAAACAAGTTAGAGTAAACACTGCATAATAAGAAGTCTATTCTACGATATAAAATGACCCTGGGAAATTATGTTCCTTGTTCTGAGATTGAACCAAGTTTATTATGGCGATTCGTCGTTTCCAAACGATGGGTACATCAAGTCACCTTACCGAGTGGCTTCCAGGTACCGCCTAGCTGTCTCTTAGCGACGTTTGTCTTTTGTGTGAATCCAAATGCTCAATCCGAGTTCCCTCCACCATCACACCCAATATCATACAAGCAACATTCTGTGGAACAAAACTTTCACCATCATAGCGTGAGTAATATAGACTGACGTCGTCTTCTACACCCTCGCGTAAGTCCTCCAGAGTGGTGTTGTGCTGAGAAAGGTCGAAGTACACGGATTCTCACTTTCTTAAGTAGATAATCGGCTTTGCAAATTGGTTTTGCAATTCACCTAACAAATGCAGATTTTGTACACGTGAATTATACCCACCTTCAAAAATAACGTCACAATTTCAATGCCTCTAATAAATTTCCATTAGGTAGTTCTCAGAAATACAATGGTGCATTTGGTAGATCACTAGATCACTAGTTCACTGGTTCATCCCCGGTGGTCTGCCATCCGTTGGTTGACACACCGCATATCGTCTTACATGTGGTTGCAACAGGAAGTTAGCAGTAATGTATGAGGCTTAATTCAAATGTAGCATTATCCTGCTCACCGGACGTTTCATGTTTGCACATACGGTGACGGCGGAGTTAATTCGAGGTTGTGTGTATCTGATCCTGACTGAAATTGTACTCAGCCGGACTAATCAGCGGAAAGCAGTTGCATACACTTCCATCAGTAGTTTTATCCCACATTATTCTTCACAATAACCTTTTGAAACCTTTCCTCTTGCTCTGATTGGTTGCGTCTTCGAGCGTGTCAACAGATTTCCGGTTCGTTGACGTCATTTACCCTGAGTAGTGCGGGGTTCGATTCAATAATCACACCAGATGGTGCCCAGTCTAATTAGTAACTATAACTCAAGTTTGTTTGCAGGCTTATTCAGTTTTTCGACCATCTTTGGTAAAGAGACTGACGGGGCGAGTATAGTGAGGTGTGAGATCCTGGGTGGTCTGTACAACCCTCACCTGGTTTCTTGATGTGGGGATAAGATGATCACCAGATGAACTTCCCACAGTCAAACACCACATTGTGATCAGGTCGACAATAGGCGTGTTGTTTGCTTTGACAGATAAGGCAAGGTACTACCACAAATGAGCAATAATCGTAGGCTATTTGATACTCGGCTGGAAACTGCAATGTATAGGCTCGCTTGCGACAATTATATGGGCAATTTATAGAGGTAAATGGGTGGGTTGTAATTTCGGAGAACCAGATCAGTTTAGTGATGGTGGCCGTTTTAGAGATTTATCGATTGGCGAGCTGTTAAAACATCTTTCTCCGAGGCGGGCCCATGAGATACAGTCATCCGAAATCGGTGTAACATACTCACCTTCTCAGAGTCCACAAGCCAGTTGTGCGAGTATTCGTCCGCCAGACAACTATCGATAACTTCATCCTGACAGTAAGATGCCCAGCTTGATTCGTCACTGTTAGCCGCGGTCGTCACATAGACTGGAGATTTCCGGTGAAAAGATAGTTGAAAAGAATGTGGTTAACTGCAGCTACACATGGCCAAACAGACTGTCGAAATTGAGACAGTTAGTCTGCAATAACTGCTTTTCACCTACTACTCATGTGACCGGTGTTTTCTGCGACAGATTTTCGCAGTGTTGTAACCCGGTATGCGAAACAAAACGTTTGATATAATTCAAATTCACTCTTCAGTGTGTGAGTAGAACATATGCTGGTAATTAAAGGAATGTCCTATTTGTTGCTCGATTTCTGGACAGTTCGTCTGAGACGAAATGAACGTTCAGATCACTGGATAACTGAACTTCCGGTGATCCACAGCAAAAAAATAGCTCTAGTAGATTACACTCTAATATCATTCAAAATTTTCACAAAAGCCATCTGGTGTGGATCGCATTGTGGAGAAGTACCACTGCACATCCACCGTTACATGTTGGTTTGGAGTCAACACACATTAGATGCTAGTGCAGGCCTTCAACAATTCATAATAAGCTAATTTGGTACACTTTTAAAATATCAAAAAGTCGGAGTGAAATCCAACAAAAGGCTTACTTCCGATATTCGATGGCAGAATATCCTCGAACATAGAACCGGATTCACATGCTTCCACGTATAGCACCAGTTTTTTGTACATTCCGTGTATGTGCATGTAACTCAAAGTTTTGTTCAAATCCATGGCACTGAGCTGTTGGAAATGATTGGAGGGCACAGTGAAATAAGTTTAGTGAGGGTTACATACAGCTACATCAATTTAAATCTGGAGAAAATATCTCCTGTTGGATGCAAATGAAATGCCAACTCACCATAACACAGCTTCAGAGTTGAGCAAGACTCGGTGTTGTGAGTTTTTTTGGGCCGATAATTCTTTGGAATCACAAAAGTCGCTGGATTCTGTTGGGATTATTGGTGCTGTCAGTCTTCGGGCTCGACCCACGGGACAGTTGTGAACATTATGGAGTTTCATGACTCTCAATGGGGAGTATCACGCAAAAAAGTCCCCCCTCGTTTCTTCACTGCAGGCTCAACCGAACGCGAGATTGCCTTTGTACAACACTTGGCTGAGGCTTGTGCCACCTTACTTTCATCTAAGTGGTTAATTCTGCGTACATCCGATCTGTTGTTCCGCTAGGAAAACTACATAACCTGTGCTTAGCTCCCAACGTGGTCACGACGGTAGTTGACTGTCAAGAGCTTTTCATCACTTACTATTTTATAGCACCGTGAGATGAATTTTCTCTGGGGGGAACACTAACGGCGGAGAGTACGTTTCTGAAATAAACCTGTTATTTGTGACCAGAAATTAGTCAAAATTCTTCATAAACTGGTCCACTTTGTTCAATTAATTATTCATACAGAACACGCGTATCAACATGTGTCATGCACGAAAATCAACACAAATTGTTTAGCAATGACTGGTACTGCAACGGTCAACATCTGACCGGTCGGGTGTATTTTATTCCAGCTATTGATTTCCCCGCCCTACAAACGTCACCCTAAAGTCTATTTGAAGAATTTATAGAAACTTGGTAAGGACACAAACACTCAAGAGATTCCCGCACGTTTTTTATCATCACTTTACATTCACGGAGGTAGGAAGTTATCAACAAATACACTTATTTGCATATCAATCGGGTTTCGACGGAGGCTCACCTGAAACCCAGCTGAATCTCTCGTTTATGATGTCCCTAAATTGTCATTTTTGTTGCGCACTCCGAATAGGTCACCCCAGACAAATGGGAACAACGGAGCTTGTGTTGCGTCCTTTGCGTAATTTTACCACACAAAAACATCGTAAGCAACGCCATCCGGTATAAACATTCATTAGATCAGCTCAGTCCGGCATAGTTCCCGTCTCTTCATATGTTTACAATCCCCCCTAACCCTTAGTTTGATCCTCCAAAAAACGCTCGCACTTTATACATAATATGGCCGAGTGATAACCCTGTCCTCGTAACAAGAACCGAGAAAACTTACTTCATCTTCCGGAAAGGCAATAAGTCCCTCTGCACCGTGATCGGCAAAGTAGACAAAGACGTGATCTTCTGGGCCGCTGGCAAGTTAGAAAATGGAAATACGCTTGTGTAGGCTGGTCCAGATTTGGGGCATGCTAATTCGTAGGAAAGCAAACTAGACCAAAGTGAGCAAACGTCGTTGCAGCAAAAATAAATTGAACATGAAAAGTTCGAGTGGGTATTTGGAAAACGATTTCGGCGTTTCCTAATGCTTTGTGGAGGTGAAGTTGCTATGCTGCCATATCTGTCCAGTTAACCAACTCACTTTGATTAGGTGATGGAGGAATTCATGACATTTACACTCAGTTATAAGGTAACTCAATGTGAGTGGGTAAGAGAGTGTTTGCAAGCGGCGGCAGGAATGTAATGGTGCTCCAGTGCGTGGCAGACGAGGATCCGCTGAGCGGTACGGTGACAGCGCAACTCAATAGCTGGTGTAAAGAGTATGAAAAACGAGACAGTATGTACCGATCTAACCCAGCATAAATCATTAGCATGCTCATAATGATTCTCCTCTTATCTCGTGGGCATCCTTAGCGACGATCATCTTCAGCAGTATAGTTTCGCTGTGATCTTGACCTTTGGTGCTTTACCAGCACATAAGTGACAGTTAATCTGGACACCAAATTCCGAAGACATTTGGAAGGTTGTACCGGCAATTAGCGACAGGTTTATTCGCTCTCCACAAACGGGCAAATATATCACTTGCTCTGCTCCCAAATAGGTTTAGTAACTAATGCAAACTTAAACGGTAGCTAGATCTACTGAAACCGGTCATTTTTCTGACAAGTTCACTTGCTTACAAGGCTTACTGCGAAACTTCAAGTATACGTTACTGACGAAGTAAGTGCATCCATTAATTGATGAGGCAATTCAGTTTGTGACAAATGTGTTCAATAATGGAAAGCCTAATGAAGCATATATGCATTGGTCGGAATAGTTTCAGAAATCCTCTTCCGCCGAAAGTTACAGGTGGCGCTCGATCGCATCTGCCATAAGACACACAAAATTCTTCCTTCTATTCCTTTCAAGATTCGAATACCTGTCCATGTTACTGACAACATGCTTATTGGGTGTCATTGATGAGGCCGATTTTGAGAAGCACATTACACTCCAGTCAACTCTAAACAAATCTACTGATTGGTTTCTTGGAATCTATTGCTGTTTCCCATAACATATATAGATTTAAGGCAAGAATTGACGGCTTTTTTCTTGATGTTCTTAAGAGGCATTCGGATCATCACATGCGCATCGCTACTTTCCACCCCTAACTCTGACGGAAAACTGACGAAGTGAATTACAGAGTAAAGTCCTGAAACCCTTCAGTTAAGACGCACACAATTTACAATGAACACGCAGCATTTTCGAACAATTTCTTTGTGTACTCACCTGTTTAGTACCTTCTTTCCAGTAGCTTCAAGGTCTTTATCTCCCTTTAGGGCACGCATAAAATTTTCCGGTGTCACATCCTGTTACATAAAAGATCCAACACGTCATTGTCGAATAACTGATATATTTATCGTTATCAGTTCCACACGACTACACGCCCTACAGAGGAGAAATATTTATCCAGGTGACAATCTGTGGTAACCCTAGAAGGTAAGCATTCGTCGATGGTCGGCCTCAAGTTGATCACCAGCAAACACCTGCAAATTTCGCTCACTCATTCTTAGCTCAACGACGTTTTTCCAGCCAGCGAATTCGTCGACTCAAACTGGTGCTGACAATCCTTTAGCAATATTATCTAAAATATTTCAGTTTTCACTAGTTCTCCTACAAACGGTGCTTTATTTGCATAAGCAATTCAACATTTATCAGAGTATTTTGCAAGTTTTTTTGGATACTAAAGCTAGTTTGGGGGTGATAATACAACTTGCTCAAACAAACCGCTGCAGTCAGTGGGATCGCTTGCTTCCAAGCAATATCACGCGGAAAACATTACAGAAGTATTGTATCGTGTAGTTAAAAGAGGTACGATCTCCGAAGAAATCTCCACCATGCTTTTGTCGAACACACTAGCTGAGTAGTCGCAGCAACATAGCGGCTTAATTGGATGACAGCTGACATTTCAAAAGCTCCACGTTGGCTTTAATGTCTGACACGGAAAGGGCTTCATTTGATCTCGAGTTAAGTCAAGTAGATCTTTATACAAGCCGGCTCGTACAGGGTGAACTGACATCAACTGAACACGCATCAGCTTCGCTTTGGGCACTTCGTCCGTAAGTAGTAGCTAACACTGTGAAGATGTTGAATCACAGTTTCTAAGGACAGTGGTCTCAAGAGTGTCTCCAAAAGTCGCTTAAGTTCTGGTGCGTGTGAGTTAGACCGTAGAGAAACTACAGAACCAGATATTCGCAGTAGGTTTCAGGTACTCAAATGACAATCTCGACGCGAACGCCAATTTTGACGCGGCATTAAAGCAAGTCCTAATATGATTATCTTGATATACTGAAAGGAAATAAGAGGGGAGTTTTGACGAATGGTATTTGTAGACCCTTCACAGTTTACATCCTTATGCCGTGTTGCAAATAGATGTTCCTGCCGTTGACACCCATATCTGCCACGTTGCATGGCCGTCGGGCTAGGCTATATCTTCCCAGTCCCCCCGTTGTTTTGTGAGTGAATATGTAGAAACTGCAACCAACTTACCCTTGATTCATCGCTTATAGCTGATAAACAGAACTGAACGGAACTGTTGATGATAGTGCCTCTCTGAGGTCGAACTTCTGCAATAACAATCGACCTTTCATTAACTGGATGCGCCCTTCACTGAACCTAATAAATTCGGGCATCAATAATTCACTATAGTGGATCCTTTTCAAACCGTGCTGCAAATCACTGTGTCCGGTCAATGGGCCCATGTATTTCTAAACAGAGTTTAGCCGTGACAAAAAGTGGAGCAGCCCGGTTTCCACAACCCCTTACAACACAGTCAGTAAGAATTTTCATGGAAGGTTGGCGACCTTTCTCATAGCTTGCATGGAATTCAGCAGATTTTGATAAATACCAGCCAATAACTACACTCTCAATTGGACAATATCTACCAGACTTCGCGAATTTCAATTTGTCATGCTACTATCGTCTAAACGTCATCTCACTTTTCACTGCGCGATACAACAATATAATATAGGTCACCCCCAAAGCTCCTAAAGTGGTATTGCTTTCTCACAGTATTTGACGTCCCACCATCTTATCGTTCTCCAACGTATGACAGAACAACCTCGGTCACATTGAGTTTCAGGACTTACCTCTTCACGGTAGTCTATTTGCACACCTTCGTATACGTCTTTGTGAGCGTAGTCATTGAACACTTTGCCCCTGAACGGATTTCTGGAGCACAGAAATGGAAAGTGAATGGGATAATTTAGGGAAACTCACAATTGTCAGGTAAGCGGATGTTGAAATCTCGAGCGAGCAACATCACGAGTGGAAACCACTGACCCTTAGTGCTTGGCAAGTCCGTGTGGTGACACAAACGCATGGTACTAGAAACCACATTAGAACCGTCCTTCGTAGTTACGACTGCGTGGCGGACCGACACTACCGAGTTTATGATTAGATTCCAATTCAGTGCTCGAACCCTATTCAGTGACACATGGGGCATACGCCATGTAGAATTACATCAGTCATTTCATGTATGTTTACTGGTTTGGGGATGAAGCACCTCCTCATATTTTTGATGCTCTACTTTGTATGTGGATACAGAAATCGAAATACCACGTGCAATCTTATTTGTCTTATACTTCATTCATCAGCGGCTGTTGCACCTAGGCGACGTTTAAAACTGGGTTATTTCAGAGATGTTTCGAACAACAGATTCATGATATACTAGAAATCCAGTTTTTTTGGAACACACGAGCATTATTACTTCTGTTGGTCGTTTGGTGCGCTTTTATTTACTGTCATGAAGCTACTGTGAGCACTCTGAATCCTACGTCAACTTATTCCTCAGTCACATCTAGAATTTCCAGGAGCACTTACTCAGGGTTGAGTGCAATATCATCGTAGGCGAAGGTAATTATTTTCTCTGCCGAAATATTGTGGTGCCTCATGATTTGATACGCGTGAAATATATCCGCCTGAATGGGAGTGGAAAAACCAGAAATAATGATGACCATCAATTGAAGGGTGAATTTCATTACGCAAATGCATGGCCACGAAGAACGCCACTTCACTGTTCAGTCCCTGAAGAGTAGAAAGCATTCGTATGCAGTGAACTGATAATGCACATGAGATAACACCAGTTCTAAACCGTCGGACGAGTGGTTATGAGAATTATCATGCAGCAGTTTTGTCGTTTCAAAAATCTCTGCAGTCTTTTCAGGCCGAATTCCCGCCTCACCATTGAACGTATCCAGTCATTACCAACAAGAACTACGCCCCATGGACTATGACGTGTAGCATTCAGAACTCTATCCATTTTCATGAAAATGTACCCTTTCCACCAACCAGTCTCACTAAGAGGGTTGAATTTTTAGGTGGTTAGCAAGCTTGATCTTTACAGCTATCTTTCGGTCAAATGCGTCTTCCAGAGCCCACTGCTGAAAATGATCAGATGTGATTTCGAGATAGACAAACAAGACAGGCCAACTTACAATAAATACAGACTCACTTGGTGTCGGTAGTTTACCCAACCGTTGGATCCGGCGACAAGAACAACCCAGTTTTTTGCCGGATCACTGTGAAACAACCGCGAACCGACACAAACAGCGCCTAACCATGCAGCATAGTTGACGCACAAAAATGACGTGATCAGAAGGGAAGAGTGGCGCATCTTAGCCAAGTTCGAATGAAATTCGTGCGGCGTCGGAATTTATACTATTCTCTTTTTGTTCGCTGACCTTTGTTTCACTTCATAACAGAGAATTCATCAGGCCCCCGCATATCATGTGTACGTCATTACGCAATTTCGTGAGTTTCACATGCGAGGCAATCTTCGAGAAAAACATAAATAGAATGACAAAATTCACGGTGTTTTTTCTACTCAACGAATGAGATAGTGGTTGCCACTGGAGTCCTCAGGGTGGCTCATCACTGCCATACACTTTTGCTTTCGAACCCAGGCACAAGATCTCCTTTATGGCTAATGGTAACAAAACACTCCGTGATGTTCAAGTGACCAAGGTTGCATCGTTTCCTCTAACCATTCTTGGTTCAGTGATTTTCCATCGCGCAATCAGTATGTCAAAAATAGTCAAGCCCAGTTCACTTGGTTGCGAATCACGTAAGTTTGCAACACTGTCGCCAGCGACAAGAAAAGCTGAAGATAATCGTGAAGAAACCAAAAGAAATAGCTTTAGATTAAAATGGTGCAGGAGGCGGATTCGGACGCGAACTACTTGATGGACAGCGCAGCAGGTGAACTAATCCGCCCAAGGTGGACCGTTAAAAAGTCGTGATCCAACAAGCCAACATAGGTCCAGCGGTTCATATGTTGGGATAATGTCCCAACAGCGTCCTTGTCAGACTGTTGGCTGTGAATTAAGGTGAAATATATGAGCCAATGTTCAAAACTATGTTCACAAAGGGTGACTGGATCGTTGGCAATTCACAATGCATTTGAACACATTACGGAAACACCTGTGGAAAATGTGTCGCAACCCTGACACTTCCCAATTTCATCGGACGCGTATGGAAACCTTGTCTCCGACCCAATCCAGGGAGGCGTTATACGCGCCCCATATGCACCCTGACAGTAATTTGTGCCTGGAGTGCTTGACCGTCGATTACCGTTATTGGTTATCAGGATGTTGTCAGTGAACGACGCACTAGGAGACGTCTCATTTATTCGTAATCCTTCGCGGATATTTTACGATTTTCCGAAAAGATGCAGCTACATGCAAACGTATATAAGATGCCACAAAAATTTCGGACCTGGCCGGCTTGTACAGACAGCATATCTAGGAGTCCAAACCTGAAAAACTTGGGCGAAGTCTGATACGAGTCAACACAAAGGCTGTGAACAATTATAAAAATAAGTTCTGGTGTACAGAAGAGCATCATTGCTTTTTAAGAGGCCTGTGTGGAAATAGTAGATAGTAAGTAGTAGGAGTAGTACTACTGGACGGCGAGCTGAACCACCTCCTCGTGGTGCCGACTGGGTAGCCTGGACGTCAGTCTGGGTGAGGTAAGGGTTCAGCAACTCCAGACAGGGCCAACCACCCTGTTTGGTTTCAATGTGCTGGTTACTTTCGAAAATGTACACTACGAATCATCTGGCGCCTCCGCACCAGTTCCAACCAGTACGCAGGAGAGACTCGTGGGGCTCACGTGTGAGGAATGTGACAAGTGCTGCAAATTGAAAGCTGGCTTGGTAGCCCACCATCGAATTCACGACAATGAAAGTGTTGGTACGAACATGGTCGTCCAATTGGCCTGCGCTGGTTGTTTCCACCTTTTTCCGACGAAGATTGGCCTGGGTCAACATTGCCGGCACGCATACCCTACTCAGCATATTTCAGATAAGCTTGGCCGACTGAAGTATTCCAGGGCCCGTTGGTCCCAACAAGAGTCACAATCGCTCGTGCGCCTGGCTAGCAATTTATTTCCGTCTTGTGGCACACAAACCGCGCTGTTCGCGAGATTGGAGCAGTATTTCCCTGGTCGATCGGCTATCAGCATAAAAACCAGGTTACGGTTGCTTAACTGGCAAGCACAACAGGGCGAATCATCATCTGGTGGCCCTGACCAAACTATCGGTCAAATAGCGGCCTACTCGTCAGAAGCTGAT